>PVKC010033157.1:0-14013 GCA_004027635.1 Crocidura indochinensis
TCTTTTTTTGTTTGTTTTTGGGCCACACCCAGTGACGCTCAGGGGTTACTCCTGGCTATGCGCTCAGAAGTCGCTCTTGGCAGGCACGGGGGACCATCTGGGAACCGGGGGATCGAACCGTGGTCCGTCCTAGGCAAGGCAGCAGGTACCTTACCTCCTGTGCCACCTCCCGGCTCCCGACTTGCTGTGGTCTCAACAGGAACAACTTGGTGAGGATAGAAAGACCCAGACCAGCCATCATTCTGGTTTGCCTCTGTGAGGAGGAACGTATTGTGGAAAGGAGACTCTCCTCCCTCAAAACTTTCCCATCCCTGGTGGTTCTCTGCAGTACCCCCAAATACCAGCCAGCATGAGGGACCAGTGCGAGCTCACCTTCACCTTTAGTGGGCAGCAGCTACAGCGGGAGATCAATGATAAGGAGGATCATGGGCTAGCCTGCTCTGTCTGCCTGCCCCCCATGTGACTTCCTAGTAACGGCAGCTCTCCTCAGACCCACCCGATGCTTCCTGTAAAGGGTTGAGACTAATTGTGGTTTCAACAAAGGTAACATTATGCGTTTCTGCGAGAGAGCACAGCCATAGGTCAGACAGTCAGACGGTCAGTCTGGAAAACAGATCCATACTCCGAATCTTTAAGGCGGCCCTGAACCCCCAGATGAGCATGTTTGTGATGGGAAGTTCCCCGGGAAGCAGGGCCCAGAGCAGAGAGATGTTGCTCTGGACAGGTCTGGCTGCTGGGCTGAATGAGGGGTTCCTAAAGTGGAGTTTGACAGTCTTTTTCTGGGGGGTGGTGTTTATTTCTGAAGAGTCTTCGCTTATATTTCCAGAGACACAAACTGGAAGAGATGAGACTCTCCCCTGCTCTCTAATACCCCCATTCCTGACCCATTAGGAAGTCAGAGTGATCCTTAGCATCTCTCCTGCTTTCCTGAGTGTCTCACACTCTACATCTTAGAGGAAGTGGTAAGCTTGTAGGTGGACACCCAGGATGGAGCCCTACCCACTTGACTCTTTCCTTGCAGCTGGAAAAGTCATAACTGAGTTTGGGGTACATGGCAGAGATGGGCTCTGGAGATAGGGGGCACCGGCTCATCCTGATGGTTTTAGAGCATGGCAGAGGAACCACGTAGTAAACTAACTCAAGACTGGAATTTTCTCACCAAAATAAAGGTTTAAAGAAAGAATTTGGGGCCGGCGAGGTGGCGCTAGAGGTAAGGTGTTTGCCTTGCAAGCACTAGCCAAGGAAAGGACCACGGTTCTATCCCTCGGCGTCCCATATGGTACCCCCAAGCCAGGGGCAATTTTTGAGCGCTTAGCCAGGAGTAACCCCTGAGCATCAAATGGGTGTGACCCGAAAAAACAAAACAAAACAAAAAGACTTTGTACTTCCTGAGCGTGGCGATCCCCTTTTCCCCTTAAGCAGCCAAATGTGCTATGACAGGGCATGTTTGTCACTTACACATCCTCCCTAGCTTCCCTTTCCTCTGCCTTATCTCTGTCACTTACTCTAGGTCAAGTGATGATATTTCTTGCCACCTGGGTGACACTTTTCCTGATTCTAAATCTTGTTCCAAAATGCCACAAGCAAAATCACCAGGTTGGCCTAGAAAAACCAACGTGTGTGTGTGTGTGTGTGTGTGTGTGTGTGTGTTTGTGTGTGTGTGTGTGTGTGTGTGTGGTGTAGGCAGTAGAGATTTTTTTTCCCCTTCAATTTTGAGACACAGCTCATTCATTTTATTTGCAGCTCCACCAAGAATTTCATTGGGAAAATTAGAATCCATTTTTAGGAGGGAAATTAAAAATGACCGTCATAGAACTGATTGATACCTGCTTCTTGGTTCCATTCTGAACTGCCTTGAGGATTGATTTACATGCTTAGAGTTGATACTAGATCTTACCCCGTAAGACCTTTGTGCAAAGATGCAAACTCCAGGGCTGGCTTGGTCAGTGGGAGAGTCACTAGCCACAAGAGGCTGTTGAGACATCAACCTGGCTCTTGCAATGGAAAAGAACTGAATTTGAAACTGGGCTCATTCCAGTTCATTTAGGTGAGGTCTTCACAACTGGAGTTGAAACACTGCTCATTTTCATTCATGTCCATTTCAAAATACATTTAGATATACACATATTGTGTAGTAGAGACTGAAAGAAATCATCAGATACTATCCGGGAGGAATCAAGATACTGGTGGAAACCACCAGATATTGGAAAAGAGGTCAAATATTATTTCAGGCCAGGCGGTGGCGCTGGAGGTAAGGTGCCTGCCTTGCCTGCACTAGTCTAGGACGGACCGCGGTTCGATCCCCCAGTGTCCCATATGGTCCCCCAAACCAGGAGCAACTTCTGAGCGCATAGCCAGGAGTAACCCCTGAGCGTCACTGGGTGTGGCCCAAAAACCAAATATATATATATATATATATATATATATATATATTATTTCAAACTATTCAACAGTACTCTATTTTAAACAGTCTCCAGGTTACTTATAACCAGTATTACCTAAGCAGAATACTGAGAAAAAAAAGCTCTAGGGTAAAATGTGCAATTCATAAACTGGAGCATTTTTATTGATATCTGAAAGACCAAGAATGTAAGATTCACTCTAAAGCATATCCTAGGTAATGGGGTATGCCATAGAAATGTGTGGGGGTACTTCCAGGAGTTAAATAGGATAGGCTTTGGCAGTCTGGATCCAGCGTATGTTCTGGCATTCATTCACTCATTCATTTATTTTCTGACTAAATATTGACTTTAAATTTCAATAACAATGGAATAGTAGGGATAGTGGAATAGGTAGCTATGCCTGAAATTATTTTGTGCAAAGTAGAGTTGATGGGCTTTAAAACACCAGAGAAATCTGAACCTTTGATAGACTGTATTTTCTTTAATCTTCTCAATGAAGAAGAAAATGTTTAAACTGAAAGGGGTCCCTAAAGAGTAATGAAACTCTGAATTGGAGACTGGGGAAGGATAGGCAAAGGAACTGACCCAGCTGTTTGGTTGTTGTTTTTAAGGGCCACAACCATGTATGTCGATGAACAATATCCCAAGATAATAATATGCAGCAGCTTGAGAATAAAGTGCAATAATACTTGCCTTGCACACTACTGGCCCAGCTTCACTTCCTGGAATCTCCTACTATCCCCCAAATACTGCCAGGAATGATCCCTGAGCATAGAGTTAATAGTAAGTCCTGATCACCACCAGATGTGATCCTATTGCAAACAAACCCAACAACAAGAATAATAAAACCCAAGACATACAGTGGAAATTTAAGAATCTAACCAGAAAGAAAGATAGAAAATCAGATTTTAAACATCCTAGTTCCAAAGAAACCATGAAGGAAGAACATTTCAGCAACAATCTGATGGCCAACTTGATCTTGGCACAATGAGAGAATGGATTCTTCTGGGGTTGATTCTAAAAGGGGAACAAAGAAAGTTCAAGAAAGTGCCAGTTTGCTGACACTTGGGCTGTGATCTGGAGGTGCATGAAACTATTCAAGAGTTCCTGAAAGACAAGATGGAGAAATGGGAAATGGTCACACATTGTGGATGACATATGAACTCTTTAACCTCTTAGTGTGGTCCTCAGGAGGTCATTTATTTTATTTCTCAGGGCTAATCACCATGGTTGCCCATAGCTAGACTATCCTTGGGTAATTCTGACCTTTCTTTTCAAAGCTTTGCAATTTCAAATGAGAATTCAAAGCTGAATTTATTGGGCCTGCAGTTAGTTCAAAGCTGGCCATGGGACAGGAAGCGAAGATAACATATTGGGATTCAAAGAGATTTATAACATTTATAACAAACAATAAGCTAAAATTCTAAGGTGAAATCTAGCCTAATTGAGATTAAAACCATTGTTTTTATTTTTTTATTTAAAATTATAATGGGTGACCTAGTCATAGGCCAATCCTTGGAAAAGAGAGAAAAGAGAAACAAGAGTTTACTAACAACTGAAGCTCAAGGGAGAAGATCTTGCTTTGCTGTTCAGTATGGATGAAGAGGACAGAGCAGAAGAGGGTCTGGGCCAAAATGCCATCCCAAAGCTTGTGTGAAAAGACCATGGATTCTCCAGAGAAAGAAAGATCCAGGAGTTCTGGGCATCTGCTCTCCATGGATAAAGCCATTTTCCACGTGAGAGCCAGAATCAGAAAAAGCCATGTGACTGCATATAGAATGTGTTTAACTCTCACATATGCTAATATTGACTCACCACTGTGGTCCAGTGGCATTAGCCCCACCCAGCAACGTGTTAAAGATGCAAAGTTCTCAGCTCACTGATGACCTACTTTCGCTCCCCCTGACTTCCCAGGGCTCTGCCTGTTTTCCAGTGCAGAGCACAGCTGCAAAACTGGATAATTTGAGTAGTGTGACCTTTAAGACACTCAAGATGTGTTGGAGCAATAGCACAGTGGGTAGCGTGTTTGCCTTGCACACAACTGATCTGGATTCCATCCCTGGCCTCCCATATGGTTCCTTAAGCACAGCCAGGAATGACCCCTGAGCACAAAACCAGGATTAGCTACTGAGTACCTTTGAGTGTGTAACCAAAACCAAATCAAACCAAACCAAAAAAAGACACTCTAGGTCTAGAAGATGGAATTGAGGTGGTTAGATCTTCAGGAGACAGGGATGAGGAAGTGACTGATAGTTTGATGGGAGACTTTGGGGAAAGGGAGATGGTTCATGACGCCTTTTAGATTTGCCAGCCTGGAATGTAAAATTATTCCCACTCACTTCAGCTGGTTTCTGCCAAGCCATCAGTTAGAAGGAATCTTTCTTTTGCTCTGAATGCTGGACTGGTAGCACAATTCTAACTGAATCTGATGTGCTCATGAGGTCAATTCACTTCTTGGGAATCTGTCTGTACTGCAGAGGTCCAAGGGCAACCTGCTTCTGTTGTCTACCACCCTTTCTCATGTCCCCATCTTGTAGAAAAACAGAATCCACTGGTGAGGCCATAGAAGCCAATTTCTAGCTTGTGCTCAATGCAGATTCTTCAAGGACAATTCTAAGGCAAACCCTTAGAAATATGTGAAGATGCCTTTGGAATATTATAGAAATAATAAACCGTTGCTGGAAATACACATTGGAGGCAGAACCAGCAAGGTTTTGCTGAGAGAACAAGTATGTTTCATGGGCCAGAATGTTTCATGGTCCTATGTACAAAGAAGGCAGGTGGGCAGGGGTGAGTAATTTTTTTTTTCAATCTCGTCCCAAAACATTTAGTCCAATGAATCTATTGAGAAGAAATCATGATTACATCACCAGTGCATGAGAAATCGAAGAAGATATTAATATACAGTCCAAATAAATTCACCTCTCATGAAGAAAAGTAGCTAACATGTCAATATGTAGGAATCTATTTGACTGATAAAAAGGAACTGAGTTGCTTATTGGATTACACCTGGAATAGTGATTAACAGACTGTCTGTTATTATATGAATTTTGTCTCTATTCAAGTGAAGGTTTTAAAATTCATTTCATTTTAGGCATAAGTTTCTATTACTTTCTCTTTTTCTCATTTTCAATTTTGAGCTCTGTTTATTTTATCTGTAAGGAAAGAGTCAGGACGGGATGGAAATGCAGGGGAGATCAAGCCTTCTCTTTAAAAATATGCCAGGAGGAGCCAGAGTGGTAGCACAGTGGTAGCACAGTAGTATGGTGTTTGCCGTGCATATGGCTGACCAAGGATGAACATGGGCTTGATCCCCAGCAACCCATATGGACCCCTAAGCCAGGAGTGATTTCTGAGCACAGAGCCAGGAGTAACCCCTGAGTGCCACTGGATGTGGCCAAACAAAACAAAACAAAAATTCCAGGGATCAGAGAGGAAGGTGCTTGCCTTACACGTAACCAACCTGGGTTCAATCCCAAGCTCTGGCTCCCTGAGGCATAGCCAATAGTTATTCCTGAGTGCAGAGCCAGAAATAACCCCTGAGCATTGCCAGGAGTGCAGTCCCCCCAAAATAAACAAAAAACAAACAAACAAAATATACCAGTACAGCTCATGTTTATGCCTTTGAAAATAAAACCATATATTGCACAATGTATTTGCAACTTGGTTCCAAACATCCATAAATTAATTGCACAGGTATGTATCAAGTGTCCAATGAGTTGCTGACACTTCATTATGCACTGAGGAACAGAAGTCAGGATCCTGGCCTTGGAGCTTACTGGCTCAGCAGAGAGGACAGAAAAGAATGAAGTAGACAGGGGTGTCATCTTAGACCCATATATTGATGACTGTATAGCACGACCATTAAAAATTGCGATGGGAAAGAAGAGCAAGCAGAGTACTAGAATCATCTTTTCGGGGGGGGGGTGCCACCCTGGAAGCCATAGAGATTACAGAAGAGGAGACCCACACAAGAGTCACCAAAGACCCCTGGGATCAAAAGAAGGCAGGGAGCCCCTCAGAGAGACTATTACTCCTATGATTCCAACCTCAAACTGGCTGGATCTTATAAGTAGTGTTGAACAGAAAAGTAAACTGAGGCACCAAGGATATAGAGGGATATACTGAGCATATACTGAATGTATATATAATATAATATATAATATATATTTTTTGAGGATACAGAAAAGTAAACTGAGGCACTAAGGATATACTGAGGGATATAGAGAACCTGGCTCCAGATGGGGGGTTCAAATATCTCCCACCTCTTCCAAGAAATCTTTTCACAGAACAGGGATTTGTTGCTCCCCAAGTTCCATCTGCTGTACTGGGATTTTTGACCAAAACTGTCTTATTGCCCTAAGCCTGTTCTCCCCAATCCCTCCCAGAAGCTACAGCACCCAGCAATGGTAGCATTCTCTCTCTCATCAAGGGCATTCTCTTAAAAAAAAAATCAAGGTTCTCCAAGGTTTCTCGATTCAATGGGCCATCCACAGCTCTGACTTTGGGCCTTTCCCATCAGCCCCTCTGGGAGACTGAGACCTAGAGAGCCATTGGATGCATTGAGGATTGAGAGTAACTCTCCTTTTAGATATCTATTTAAACACTTACTTGTCCCCTGGAAATACATCCTAAAGTTCTCAACAATCATGACTGCAGGAGAAAAACAGGCAACCCCCCAGTTCAAGGCACGCATCCGAGTGGGAAGTTATTAGTGTCATCATGGCATTACTGGAGGTCAAATCCATCATTCTACACGAAGGGTCAATGCATGATGGGAAAACAATGGTACCAGTACGTTTTCCCAGAGACTGGGGGTGTGAATGTGTGTGTGTTTGTGTGTGTGTTTGCATGCATGCACATATGTAAACCTTATTACAAGTGATTCAATAATGGGCATTTATTGATCATCTGCATAAACCTGGAGCTTTGGCAGGGCAAGTATGTTTAAGTAGACTAAACAGAACAAATTCTTTTTTCAAACATTTATTATATAAATAAATATAATTACAATTCCTACCTAATGACTGGTGATACTCAAGATTTAGAAGCATTTCTGGTAGTAACTTAAGGAAGACCCACTATGTGGGAGTAGTAAGGAACAAGAAGAGACTGCCATAGTTTATAAGGATTCTAACAAAGACATGGAGGTCATTTCTTATTAAATTCCTGGAAGGCTGGAGTTTTGCTCTGAGATTCCCTTATTAGCAAAACACTCAGCAAATTGGAGATTAATAATGAATCATGATGGTTTCTTTATGAATGGAGGCAAATCCCCACATGTCCCTAGCATGAGATCCTTGATTGGGACAGTTAGACCTTGTACCTACAGCTTTTTGCTTTAGACTCAGGGGTCTGGGCACTGACCCCTCCCTGGCTTTCACTGCTTTCTCCTGTCTCAGTGCTTAAGTGGTGGAGAGTATGGACGAGGAATCGAAATAAATAAATGCATAATTATTGTCATTTATAATGCATTAAATTCAGTTACATATCTTTGCCCATTGTTATGTGGGCTGGAAGGGCTGGTGGGTAAATGACCTGCATTTTCTAACCTTTGCAGAAAAGTTCATATTTCTTGACTGCCAGATCTCAGGGAAGTTATGCTGATGTTTGAAGAGCCAGAGGAATTCCTCTCAAGCTCCTCAGAGTGAGACCTAGCACCCACACTTTAGGATACACATTATACCCCTCCTGGATGGAGAGAGCCTATTTCATCCTTACTTGTGTGAGTATTACATCTTTTCATTAGAAAACAAACAAGATTCACAATAAAGAGCAAGACTTGATTCGGGACTGAATTCTTTCTTCAGCTCAAAATCTTGGTGTTTCTTCCCTTCTTATCTGCCCCCCTGCCAAACAAGAGCAATAGAACTACATGTCAGAATAGGTGACTTTGATTTATTTATTTATTATTGGGAGGTTTGAGGACCATGTCTGGGTGTGTTCAGGGGCTACTCCTGGCTCTGCTTAGAAATCACTCCTAGCAGGCTTAGGGGATCATATGAAATGCAAAGGATTGAACCCAGTTTGGCCACATGTAAGGCAAATGCTGTCCCCATGTGCAATTGTTCTGGACCCCCAATTTTTTTAATGCCTGCAAAACCCAGATGAATTTACATTCAATATGCCATTAAGTCCATAGGTTCCCCCACATCCCACTTACTTTTCCTTTTTCCCCCTCCAATATTTACATCTCCCCCTCCAGCTAGTTGACATGACAAGTATGTGTATATTAATGTGTGCATGTATATGTGTCTAGTTGTGCCTCCAGTGGATGCCCATGCGTGGCTGCCTCTTTCCAAATACAAAGATCGAAGTGGGGGTACCGAGGCATTCAATAGCCTAAATAATCTTTGAAGGGCTCCCCAGGAAGGCCAAGTTTCAGGTGTTTTCATTCCTGTTCTTCCTGGTCTCCGGCAGTACCATGATGAATTATTTTAATTATTATTATTATTATTATTAATTTTTAGTGAAGAAGATACTTAGACATGAGCTAGAGGAGATAAGTGATAGGTTCAAATCACTCCTACCAAAGTTGGAAATTCCTGACCACTTTAATAGCTCTTGACTGACCTCTAAATGAATCGACACCTTTGGTTATTAACATGTCTCCCTCGACTTTTATGATTTTTCGGAACATAATTTGTCACAGTTTTTATCTGCACAGAGCAAGCTTGAAGCTTTTAAAAATGGGAGTTATCTTCTTACAACTGTTAACAATTACACATCGTCCAGCAGGGCTGCTCCGAAAACCAATTATGAAAAAATAAAAAGAAAAATAATTGAACAACTGGGCCTGGACTCGGCATTGGGCCTGGATTGTCTGGGACCCGGGGAAGGAGCAGAGAAAGAAGCATGTTCAAAACTGGACTGAGTGGCTGGAACCAGGAACTTGGAAATAGCCTGGGAGATGCAGTAGATAAGATGGGGCAGAGAAATTAATTGTTCTTGTTCTGTGTGATCATCTAATAACTGGGAGGCAATGGAGGCTGATCCGGGTCAGAGAGAGCTGTGGGATGAGTGAGGTGGAATGTCTGTTGCCATCTGCCTCCCCCTTCCTCTGCTGGCCTCCTACAGACACCTGCTTGGCCTGATGTCATGGAGGCATGTTTCTGGGCGACCATTTCCTTTTCAAACTCTCAGCAATTGCAGACAGATGCTAGTTTGTTGTTGTTTATTTTATTTTATTTTGGTTTTTGGGCCACACTCGGCAGCATTCAGGGGTTTACTCCTGGTTCTGTGCTTAGGAATTACTCAAGGCAGACTTGGGGGACTCTATGGGGTGCCGAGGATCAAACCCAGGTTGACGGCATGCAAGGCAAATGCCCACTCTGCTGTGCTATAGCTCTGGCTCCGGACACTTAGATTTTAGGGCTAGAGGTTCCCTCTGACTTTTCCCCCATAGACAGTGGGTGAAGGATGCCCCCTTCCATCTGGGCACTACACATGCTCTGGAGATGGGCAGTGTAGGTAGGAAACCAAACGCTCAAGCCCCTGAGCAAATTTCTCAGCTCCTTGTGCTCAGTTCCCTTATCCCTGAAGTGGGGTTCACTCAAGTGATCCACAGCACTCCCAAGGGAGGGCAGAGAATCTCCTGAGCAATGCTGGGATGCTCCCACCTCAGTAAAATTAAACATCTCCCAAAGATGACTGGAGAAACTCAACCAGCCACGTGGAACACTTAGAATAATGTCAAGGGGTCCTTTTGTCCACTCTGGATGTTTCTCATTCTTAATTTCAGCCCAGCCTGGAGAGACCTGGGGCTTTGCAGCCCATGCAGAGTCCAGATAATCTTTCTGGGGAGCTCTGGCTTGCAGGTTCGTGAAGGGAAAAAGGTTCTATGTCACGGCGGTTGAGATGAGAAGGGAGAGTTAGCAGGAAACAGTGTGAAAAGCAGGGTCAGACTTCGTGAGACAAGATTGCAAGACATGTCTGTGGTTAGACCACGAACAAAAGTGGAGCATGGAGTGAAATGGGGGCACCTGAGCTTGGGCCCCTAGGGGGGTCGTCCCCCACATAGAAACCTGTGGGGGCCACTGAGCACAGGGAAAAGCTGCAGGGGCATGGGTGGAGCTCAGAAAGATTTGCTGGGGTTTAGGGCTGAAAAAAATCCAAGCATCCCCCATTCTTAGGAATAAGGTGACATGTCTGATAGTGCAAAAGGGATGGGGGACTCAGAGCAGAAGGACAAATACGCAGAAGAAAGGGAACACTTGGGAATTATCAACCTTTCATGAATTATCTCCTTGATTTATTGACTTGTTTTGTTTGGGGGCCACACTTGGTGGCACTCAGGGCTTCCCTTCTGCTGGCTCTGTGCTTAGATATCGTTCTAGGAGATGCTAGGACTAGAACCAGCACTTCTTCAAGTGTAGGACAACTGCCTGTACCAACCCCCTCTGTCCTTTCTCTTGGGCCTGAATGATCTAATTTCACCCGAAGGCAGGAAGATTGGTGGATCTTTTTCTGGTGAGGAATTTACCCACCAAATAAGTGCGGAATCTATTAAAGTGACAGGAAGAAGGTCTGAAATTACCAAGGTGCCATATTAGAGCAGAGAAACCCAGCCTACGTTTTCCTGTCCCCCAAACTCGTCCTCCTCACCCCTGGGAATGCTCGGATGTCCAGGTACCCTGTTGGCTGTCAAACTAAGAGTTGGTCCCCAGAATCCCACTGATGCCCCGTGTTTCTGGTGTGTGTGTGTGTGTGTGTGTGTGTGTGTGTGTGTGTGTGTGTGTGTGTGTGTGTGTGTGTGAAGATATTGGCTTATCTTATGCCTGAGTAAATGGAGACACCCTGGAACAGAGAACTTGTCCTAAACCTTGGCAGCTCCTGCCTCCCTCTTAAACGAACAATTAAAAGATTCTCTTCCAGGAAGTGGGTGATTATTATTATTTTTTTTCTTCTTTCCAGGACCACTGTCTGCCTCAGTCCCGTGGGGTATAGCATTCCCTTTGCTCGTCTCCCTGGCAGGAAATCTATTCAGAAAGCACGTTGATTATCCTCTTCAGCACTTATTTCCTTTACATTATTTTCATTCCGTGATTTCTCATTCTACTCCCGATATGTTTTGGCAGCCTGGGCTTACAGATGGGAACAAACAAAGGCAGCCTCAGTCCTTGGGCTGGGCCTTTGGTCTTGAGTCCAAATGATTTCTTAGGAGAGGGTGCGGGGGGGGGGGGCGGCTGGCTGTTCCCTAACAGGGTTGGGCCCATGGCCCGGGCTCATTTGCATGGCTGGCCACTGCCCAGGCCTGGTGAGGTTTCCAGAAGGATTCGAATGTCAGGTTGCAGTGCCTGCTTCCTGATATCCTCCAAGCTCACTCCATGGACTTAAGATATGGTCCTCTTAAAAAAAAAGGGGGGAGAAAGGGAACCTGAAAAATAGCCCAGCAGTGGCAGGAAAGGCACTGTCCTTGTATGCAGCTGATCCTGGGTTCCAATCCTTAATACCATCTACAGTTCCCTGAACCCTACCAGAAGTGACCCCTGACAAAGACAGGAATAACTCCAAACCATAAACATCCTGTTGCCACTGATAATAAAGAGATACTAGGAATGCTTTCCATCTTTATTCTGGTCCTTGGGATTCACCCTGTCCCTAAAGTGTTAAGGGGCTAGGTGAGTCTTGTTTCCTGTCACCTTCACAGAGACATCAGGAAGTAGTTTCCAGGTGTTCCCTGTGTCCTGGAATAGCCTCTAAATGTTTGGATTGGCTCCACCCTGTGCTTCATCACCATGCTCTCCCCGGTTGTCCAGAAATTGCTTGAGTGAGCGCCAGCTCAACTTATGCCACCAAGACAATGGGCAGACAGAGGTGGGATGGAAAGAGGCTCTGCCCAGGGCAATGCCCACAGGGTGAGTCACACACACACACTCTCTCTCTCTCTGTGTTCCTGGCAGCCCTGGAGTCAGGCTGCAAACCTTCCTCCCAAGACTCAGTTTAGAAAATAGTCCACAGGGAAGCACTACCCAACTTCCGCCTTACCCCAGAGCCAAATTGCTTCCTCTCTCCCCTGGGTCTCCTGGCTGCCGGCTCAGACACCCTCTCTGCCCACTGATAGCTGGTTTATGTTTCTGTTGTCCCTGACGCATACCCTTTGGCTACTGCAACACAGCATGAAGCCAGACATACAGTAGGTGTGTATTAAATGCCTTCTGGATATTTCTACTCTTTCAACAGATGTGTATCGCGCAAGGAAGTGCTCTAGATGCTCACAACAGCCCTGACAAAAAGTTTTTATCTCACTAGAAATTGTTCTAGGTGCTCGCAATAGCCCAGTGAACCAAGATAGTCCTCTGTCTAAATATAGTCCTCCACCTGCTGCTGACAAATAAAGCTTTATTAGAACACAGGTTATGCACATTCATTGATGTGTGACAATGGCAGAGGTGAGTAATTATTTAAAAATCACTTACCTTGCACATGACTGACCCAGATTTCTATCCCCAGAATCATTTTTGGTCATCAGAGCACTTCGAGGAGTAGTCCCTGAGCACTGAGTCAAGAGGAAGCCCTGAGCACAGCTAGGTATTGCTAACTTTTCCCCATACAGAAGAAAAAAGATATTGGATTGACAAAGTTGGAAATATTTACTCTCTGACTTGTAAAGTATGCTAAGCCCTTTCAAAGCCAGTAAGTAGCTTACTTGTCTGCATATTTGAGCCACAGACTTTAGGACCTGGGTGCTGGAGTGGCAGCACAGCAGATAGGGCATTTTCCTTACACATACCTGATCCAGTTTTAATTCTTGGCATCTCCTAAGCACCACCAGGAGCAATTTCTGAGCACAGAGTAACATCTGAGCAACCCTGGGTGTGGCCCCCAAACAAACAAAACCCTACCAACTTTAGGACATGTGCTAGCCTCTCCCATCCAGCCTCCCTAACACACAGACACCTTGAAATGGAGGTGCTAGTGCCCTGGTCTGAGCTCTGGGACTGAGCAAGATGACCAGGTGATTCTAGTGCGAATCTGCCAAGAGGGACAGACTGGGTTCATGACCAATCAGTTCATCTGCTCATAGAGCAAAGGCTCAAACACTTGCCCTGAGCATCTCCATTGTGGTGGACCATCTGTGGGTGGGGAGCCCTGATGATGACATTCTCTCTCAAAGACTGGGCGTGGGTGCCCTCTGTGGTTTAACCACCCAGTCTGGGCGCACTTGTTACAGCAGCTGCCTTAGCTCATTCACTGTGGGAGACACTGTCCATCTGTGAGCATTTCAAGAGGAGAGGAGTGAGTGGAACAGGAAACAGCAAGAGCAGAGACAGATAGATGGGCAACAGCCTGGAAGAAAACAGGAAGGAAGGGGCTCCGGGACAAAGTGTTATGTTCTTGAAGACTCAGTAGTAAAATGCAGCCCAACTACCTTGACCAAGATCAGGTCCTGGATGATCTACTTTCCCAGAACTTCCCAGTTTAGACGCTGGGAAGGACCAAGATGACACTGAAATCCTAATCTGTGAGGCTGGGAAGATGTCTTACAGGACATGGGCAGGGCTGGATGCTTCCAGAAGCAGATGATAGGCACCTGTATACTGGGCAGGTCAGCATGGAACATGCCCCTGTGAGTCGTTGCTGCTGTTCAAGAAAACATATCGCTTTAAGC
>PVKC010033158.1:0-14052 GCA_004027635.1 Crocidura indochinensis
AAAATAATGATCCTGCAAAAATATTGTATTTTAATGTTATAATTGAGAGTTCATTTGTTAGATTATTTTTCAAACTGCTTTTTATAACATAATAATGATAATGTTATTTATTCATGTGGCTGGAGTGATAAGACAGTGGGTAGGGCATTTGTTTTGTACTCGGTGCACCTTGGTTCGATCCCCAGCATATCCTATGCCCTCTGAGCTTGCCAGGAGAAATCTAAGCAGTCAGGAGTAACACTAAATGCCATGGGGTATAGTCCAAGCCATCCTAAAAATGTCTTGTCTATACTTTTATGATATTTGGTACTGTTTTTGCATGTGTTGCCATTGTGCTTGCCTTTGTCTGTGCTATTCTATAGAATTTTGTCATTTATTCTATTTTCTGTTCTCATATATTTTTATTTATTTCTCCAGATTTCAGAGAATGTTGCAGCTAAAGATTACTTGTTACTTTTTTAATTTAAAAAAACACTAAAATTATATGAGCTGAACAACGCTATGTGCCAATATACAAACTGAAGTTTATGATGTAGTAAACAATTCTCAGAAAGAATGTATATATATATATATTTAGAAAATGATAACATTGATAATGTCATAGCTATGTAGTTCAAGAGACAACCACAAACTTGCTTCTAAAAGAACTTGTTTTCAACCAGAGCATAAATCTCTATGAAATTTGTTCTGGCCCGTGATGTTTATTAACCCTGTTATTTATGTTGTTCTGTATTCAGGCCTACCAGAGTAACTAGACTAGCTTTTAAATAAACTTCAGCTTCTTCAAGTGAGAGCAAATATTTTTATTAATATATGCAATTCTTGTCAAAAAAACATAGATTGTTTTTGAGAGATATACCATGGATTTGTTAGTAAAGAAGAGCAATGAAAAAAATTCTCTTGCACAGGATAACAAAGCAAACACCTTAAAGAACAGAGAAGGGATAGTGTTTTATTTATGAAATGTTTAAGGTATCCTGACTGTCATAAAAACTTGTTATGACATTTGTCTTCAATCCAAATTGTGGTTCCATGGAGGTCATTTACCAAGGCTGGGAAATTCCTGTGGAAACAAAATGGCAAATGAAATGTTCATGTTAATATTGCTCAAGGGTAAACAAATGTGATTGCTAATTATAGAATCACTTATTAGCAGTATACCCTATCTATATATAAAGCGTGCTTTTTTAAAAGAAAAGCAATTAGCATCTTCATTTAGAGATAAGCATTATCTAGAATATTGTCCTAAGTACTATGTTTGATTTCTCTAAAGTTTCATTAGAATTGTTGGGGAAAGGAAACTGATTAAAAAGTGTTACTTGACTTTAACTATTTGCTGTTTAGTAGTAGAAATGTCATGCTTGCTCTGTGTGTTTTGAAAATTCTCTCCCTAGTTGGGAACCATTTAAATCTTGAGGAAAAAACAAGTACATTTCAATTTTGAGGTTTTATAATTATCTTTGCATTATATACACATGTTCAGTAATAAAATCCTTACTTGTATTTCAGAACACCAAATTTTTTAAAAAAGTATTGTTTATACAAAATATATTCCTTTAGGCAATGCATAACGTGAACATACCTAAATAGGCAAGAATATCCTGTAGGGAAATTTAAAGCTTTAATTTTTTTTTCAGTTCTTAGAACTATGACATTATACTACTATGCATTGTGCAATGCTGATTCATAATTTATACTATCTCATTTTTTCAAGCCTTAATTGAATGTGAGCTCTTGGGATACTGTTAAACTTATTTTAGATGTACATTAGAATGCTCAGCGGCAGCATTTATGAAATAATTTGATGATTTGCCTCAAGCTGTATTAACTATTAATTTTAAATCTATGCATTTACTTTGAAAAATGCATATCCATATGTATGGCATTTATCTGAAATTGTAAAGTACATGAGTGAAAATTAATACATACGTCATCAATAATCCAAACGTCAACTACAGGAAGCTAATATTTCAATACCATGTCAAAGAGAACACTTACTGAAAATCTTTTTAAAAAATGACTAACAAAACTTGAAATATTAAATGGATCTCTAGGAGGAGCTGTGTGTCTTTCTAACAGAAGCTAAGGAATGAAGTTTCTTCATTATTTAATTTTTAAAAGCTAATTTCAAAATAGTAAAAAATAAGATGCATTATTTCTTTATTCTCAATGAATATTTAAATTATAATCACATTTAAGGAAATAGAAAGAGAAAAGATGTGAAGCATATAAGTTAATAGAGGTTTTTACAGAAATTATATTTTAGTGTGAATAAGATTTAAATTATAACACAGTTAAGTTCGAATTATCGGCTTTTCATTAACAGGAAGAAAGCCTGAGGTACATTATGTCAGCAATTAAATTATTTAATATTTTGTTTTAGTTTTAACTCTATTTGTTACTTCAAAATTTTTCTCTCTCGATTGAGATATCAGATTAATGTATGTCCTAAGAATTTCATCAAATAAATTGAGTAGTTATAAAATAATCTAGTTGCTTATGCTTGACAATAATGATCCTGATACTCAGTCCTTGCTATAGCTGAACTGTAATTGTAGTTAACTCTAAGAGAAGAATTTCTATGCCAAGATTATGAAAAATTAAATATATTTTGTAGCATAGCATGGCATAAAAGGCATATAATAAAATTTGGTAACATAAAGGTTATAAATATGTATATGTATATATACATATATATTTTTGGGGGGATTTGGACCACACCCAGTGTATTCACTTTAAAATAAAAAATCATATCTATGGTCAGCTATTTTCAGTATGTCCCAATGAATACCATGTAGAAACATGCAGCTATAAAAAAAAGTTTTTATATAGAAGAGCTTAAATGGTTTAAGTGTTCTGGTTATTTATTTATTTTTTGGTATTAGAACCAGAATTAGATTTATATGAAATTTTCAGTAGTGTCCATTAATAAAGTAGAATGATAAGGCCAAGCTAACATATATTTTAGAGGCATTATTTGCTTATATTTAAATATATAAAATAATATATAAACAATTACTTCTAATACAGAGTCAAAAGTCTAATAGCATTATTATATATAATATATAATTATAAGTATGTAATATGTACATATATATTGCTTGTGAAAAACATGATCTGGGTTCAACAACTGGTATAAACTCTTAGGCACATAGTCATGTGTTACCTAACCACTGACTTTCAATCCGGGGATTGAACCATGGTCCGACCTATGTCAGTTTTTTGCAAGGCAAACGCCCTACCACTGTGCCATTGCACCAGTCCACATAAACTTTTTCAGTTTGCTTCAAATCACAAAAATGTTATCTATTTCATTTAGGCAAAATATTATTTATAATAATAATATTGGGTAAAAGTGAGCTGATTCTATACCTTGAGGTGAAGAAACATGCCTTTAATTCCTAAAATTAACACATTTTCTATAGTTGAAATACTATGAAATAGTCAGACATTTGATTTCTGATTATTATTCCACAACAACATTGTTCCATATAAATACTTGATTCACATTAGACTCATTTTCTGTATAGTGACCATGGTTCAGAAATGACCAACTACAGTTAAACACAAATTTAATTTTCAGTATATTTTATTCATGTCCATAAAATCATAAAGTATAGAAAATTATTAGCTATCTTATAAAACTGAGACTATTAAAATAACTTTCCAAATTTATTTGGGTGTTCATTTTAAAATAAATATGACAATTCATCACACTCCAAAACATGTCTATTATAAAGCCTCCCTCTTCATTATGACTAGAATTATAAATAAATGTATAGAGCAATACATGTTACATATATTAAATATATATTTATATATATACCTGACATAAAATACTTGATCATCACCTAAGAAAAATGTATTCAAAAGTAAGAAATATTTCTTGATCCTCAGATACTATTCATTTTTAAAGTATTTTAGACTTACTAAAAAGTTGCGTACATGATAATGAGGTTCCCATTATCATGATAATGAGGTTCTACATGCTCACATTATTTCAGGGTATTTAAGGTTTTATTTTCTGTCCCAGCCTATGTTATACTTTCTGAAATTTTTGTAATCAAAATATCTCAGAAAATATAATAGTCGGGTTACATATACATCAATCAAAACAGTCTTAGATATAGGATACTTGCCTTTTTTGTTTTTAAAAATAACTCCATAAATCTTTGGTTTCAATATTTAAACATTAAAAACTTTAACATTAAGGCACCATAATTTGCATAGTTCTTTATCGTCGACTTTCAGGAGTACAATGTTTTCACATCAATCCTACCATTGGTGTCCCTAGACTTTACCATTCCCCAGCCTTTCTCCTTAACAGACACATTTGAAAGTATTTGGAGTTTGGATCTCATGCTTGTAGCATTGTTGACTTTGTAGTATAGATACTATAAACACCAATATCTGTGTCCCCAGTGTACCTGAGGCCCCTTACCCTGATACCTTCTGTCTTTCTCATTTTCCCTTTACCCAGTTTCTTTTTTAATATAGTTTTTAATTTACACACTATGGCTACACAGGTGTTCATAATACAATTTTTGTTCTCACAGATAAAGTTATTCATGATTGAATTACAGTCATACAATGTGCAAGAACCTTCAACAGCATGCATTTCCAACCACCAATGTCAACAATTTCCCTCTCAACTTACCTGATGCCCTCCTACCTTCCACTCACCCTCTCCCCTTGACTCTGGGACAGAAATTTACTTCTCTCACTCTTTTCGCTCTTTTTTTCTTTCTTTATTCTCTTTCTCCCTACCTATTTCTCTCCCTCTCTTTTGCCTTTTTTGACATTCTGGTTTGTACTACTCCACATAAAGGGGTGCCATGATGTTGCTTTCATATTAGACCTTGCTCTAACTGCACTGCCCACAATTTGTGGCCAGATGCCTGCAAGGATTACTCCTTCTATATCTCATTTCTGTTGTCTCTGGATATCATCCACACACTGTCTTTTATTTTCCAAATATCCCACTAATGAATGAGATTATACTACGTTTATCACTCTCCTTCTGATTCATTTCACTAGGCATAATATCCAATGATAGATGAGTGGCTAAAAAAACTGTGGTATATCTACACAATGAAATATATGCAGTCTATAGAAAAAATGAAATCATGAATTTTGCTTATATATAATGCTCTCGAAGAGTATTATGCTAAATGATACATTACATAACTTTTACAAGAGTGTGTGGCCAATAAATATGTTTTTATATGGCCAAAACTCATACAAATTCAAATAGTTTATTATTTAATGAAATGACACATTTTTTTCAAATATATTGAGAAATGTTAAAATGATTTTGATTTAATTAAAAGTTCATCTTCATGAAGGCTTCATTATTTCATAGACTCAACCTTTATTTACTACTTAAAACTATTGGATAAAGCAGGGCCTGACAATGCAATAAGAAAGATTGAATAGTTTCTATTCATATAGATGATATAATGAAATAAGAAAAGAAGTTGCAATGAATGAAAACACAATTATTTGTTTGCTGATATTACGTTAAATGGCATAAAAATTTGTCATTGTCATATTGCTAATCACATATAGATCTTTCTATTTCTCTTACATATAATATACAATTTTATATCCAATATCCAATATATATTATATATTTTAATTATTTCTCATCCACATATATGTCACATATATGACATATTTATAAAATTTAATATGCAATGTCGTATATAATCTACTATGCATATATTATTATATTTTATACATATACATATATGCAAATATTATGTACAATATGTATTATATGTGGAGATAGAAATAATTGAAATTTTTTTGAGCCAGGATTAAGTAACAAGCTGTCAAAATAATAGGAGAGTGTGGCTATTGTGAGACAAGGAGAAGAAATACATGATAAAGAATATCCTGAAGAACAGAACTGGACTTTTAATAATGAGTTTCATATACAATAAAATAGCATGAAACATAAAAAATTTCAGTATTAAATGAAGATATATAATAAAAATAAGTAAAGATAAATAAAAATAGAGACCAAAATCATTCATGAAAGCAAATGCTAGTTTTCTAACTAATCATTTAAATTAATTACAATCAAAAGTGAATATCTTTTCTGTAAATACTCTGCAATGAAATAACAATTTTAATGATAGTGTATTTGTCACATAATAAATACATGGTGTCTCAAACTATAAGTTGTAATATTCTTTTTATTGGTAAATAATGAATAATTTAAAATTAATCTAAATCACTATATTGTAGGAAATTTTGTAAAAATAAAATAGGTTCTAGGTAGTTGTGAAAAGCCAGATTTCTGTAAAGATGCCCAGTATTAATTTCTAGAAACTTTATAGTATGTAGTGTGTCCCTAAAATGTTATTGTTAATGATATTGATATGGAAACTACACTGAAATATTAACAGAGATTATGATAGTTATATGACTGCTTAAAACTAAAATATAAAAACAGGGAGATTTAAGCGAGAAAAGGTGCTATGTCATTGAAGTGGTTAAAAGTCCATGAGATTGAATTTTATTAAAAAGTTAACCAAAGCAATAAGAAAAGATATTTTTTCTATAGTGGAAATAACTTCATAAAGGACATATATTGACACAGGAAAAATAGAGGACAAAAATATGAAAGGGCAAAAGTAAATCTTGTTCAATCATATGTGAAGCCATATTCTAAGGAAAAGTAGATAAATAATCTAAAATAAAATATCAAATAAAGAAGTCAACAAAAGTAGATTATTTGAATGAATGACTTTGCATTTGTGTGTTCTATGTATTTGAAATGTGTTTATTGATAAAGTAGTTTTCTAGATGTCTGTTACTAAAACTAGGGTTATTGATATAACATTTCATATGTTAAAAGATTTTTCTTTATAAATAATTAAATTTTAAGTTAAATATTATTTTAGTTTACCTTGAAAATGACATCTATCACATGTATCACATTTGAGGATATGGAGACTTTATTCACTTTTCTTTCTATGTCTTGTTTAAGGATTGTAAGTATTAAGGCACAAAATGACAGGTGTCATTTTTGATTAACAAAAATTTTAAATTTACAGAAGATAATTTCATATGTATTACTGTGAGTTTCCTTGAATGAAAATGGAGTGAAGTTAATAGCAATTATACTTAGAATAATTAAAATAATAGAGTAGAATGAGTTCTTGCTTTATTTTGCTTATTTGAAAACATTAGAGATTAAAAATGCATTCCTGCTTGAAAATAAATGAATAAATTATAAAAATGAATTTAAAATGAACTTATACATTATATATTCTAATTACATGCATTGATAACATGTAGATCTTTTATTTACTTACTTCCTCTTTTATAAAGAGGGGAAGTCAATTTCAACAAGAAAAAATGATCCACATAAGTATCATAAGCAATGATAATAAGCAGTTTTATTGAGTGAAATAGATATTGATAGAGAACAAGCAAAGGATGATTTGATAAAAGAAGTCTACTGTTACTCATAACATAATAAATAGAATAGTTAAAATAATAACACTTATATGCTCACTCTAGCTGTCAAATTGATGAACAAAGTAAAGTTTAATTGTATCTTTGGAGTAAGTCAGACAAAAATTATCAAAAGGTTGAAAATTACCAGGATGAAAATGAGTACTCTAAAAAGCTAAACAAGACAAACAAAAGATATTGTAATCTTAAAGGCTTACAAAAATAGAATTCTAATAAAAATATCTAAATGAGCAGAGAATTTATATGACTCATTGTACAATAAATTTTCACAATAAAATTGCAATAAATACTAACCTGTACAAATAGAAAAGAATTATTAAAACTATTTGAAACAATCTACAGAATGTGAAATGTAAAAATTACATAAATTAGAGGAAACATTCCTATTTACTTCTAAGATAGATCAAGTATTTATAGGAGATATAATCATCATAAATTGTTTCATATACATGAGAAAAGTTGAAAACTATAAGATAAATATTAAAAATATGCACTAAACCCTAAATTTTAAATAAGATGACAGGCTTTCATTATTATAAAGTGAAAAACTGGGTTTTATAAAAACTAGAAATACAGTTAGGTTTAAGAGATATGAAAAAATTTATCAAAATAAAATACGAATTTAGAAAAACATGAATCAAAAATTATTTTAATTTAAATATCTTGGTCCAAAAATCCCAAAGTAATTTTGAAATAATGTTGAAAGCAATTTAAATTTATAAAAATAATATATTCAAATTTAAATTCTATTTAGGTGAGCAATTTAATCTTGTTCTGATAATGTCTTATAGGATGAAATAGTCCAAAATATGAAGGCTTCAAATAAGTTATAAATCAAATTGATTGGGTATAATAGCTAAATGTACAATATATTTTTTATAATTTTCCTGAGGAGAAGTGAATATTAACTAAATAATTATGGAGTGCATTTTTCAAGTCTCTAAGTTTATCTTTGTGGCATCCTCCACCTCCTGCACTTTGAAAAGAACTTAGTGAGCACTAAAACCACAGCCTCGACCCAAGTAGCACCATAGTATAAAACTGAGAATTAAACTATCAGTCCAGGTACTTTAAGGAGATAAGATTAAACTCTTGAGAATCACTGAAGAGTTCTTCTCAAGAATAAATATAAAAATATGAGAAAACACCAGAAAAAATTTCAAAGCCCATCAATTTGCCTGAAACCTAAAATCCATAGTTAATGTTTTAGCAACAGAAATCACTAACTTAACATAGTTACTAACCTGCAAAACTAAGCAATCTATAGATCAACAATTAAGCCAACTCAAAGAAGAACTCTTTCAGATAATGAGAGAATCCATACAAATGAAACTGAGGGCACTATAAAACATGTTAGTAAGTCATAATAATAGAATTATACAGATGAAGAAACACATCTAAACATGAAGACAAATTACATGTCAGCGTTAAAGAAATAAAAAAAGAATAAAAAAGAAAGCAGAGACAAAACAATGGAAGAAAATATAAGGCACTAATGAACAAAGACAAAATAAATAATCTCCAGATTATAGGAATAACAGAAGGGGAGAGAAAATAGAAAGGGGGGGGGGCTAGAGGAACGATGTTGCAGGCCGTAAAGCATCTGTCTTGGATGTGGAACTAAACTCAATAACTATATTCATATTTAAAACAAACCTGCTAAGCATCTTATTACCTAATTTGAAGATATAGTGATCAAAAAAAACATGGTATTGGAACAAAGACTGATGTTCAGACCAAAGTGTCAGAATAGAATATCTAGCGTCAAACCCCCAAGTATATGGGAAATTAATCTTTCAAAGGGGAGCCGAGAATTTGAAATGAAATAGTCATTCTCTTCCAAAGCAATGTTGGAACAATTGGATAACCATGTGTAAGAAATTAAAAATTGATCCATATCTCACACAAAGTCAATTCAAAGTGGCATAAAGATCTTGAGATTAAACCCAACTTCATAAGGTAAATAATGGAAAACAAAGGCAAAGCACTCCAAATTTAGAGCTCAAAGAAGTCTTGGATAATAAGAAGCCAAAGGCAAGTTCTATAGCATCAAACCTAAATAAATGGGAATACATTAAGCTAAAAAATTCTGTATTGCAAAAGAAACACAGCCTAAAATTAGAAGACAGCTAATTAACTAAATAGGAGAAAAATTTTTAACTCAACACATCATATAAAGGTTTACTATCTAGGTTATACTCACAAAGATTAACTCCACAAAACCTAAAATCCACATCAAAAATGGTGAAAGAAGGGCCTGAGAGATAGCATGGAGTTAAGGAGTTTGCCTTGCATGCAGAAGGATGGTGGTTCGAATCCCAGCATTCCATATGGCCCCCTACGCCTACCAGGAGTGATTTCTGAGCACAGAGCCAGGAGTAACCCCTGAGCACAGCTGAATGTGACTCAAAAACAAAACAAAACAAACAAAAAATGGTGGAAGAAAGTGAATGTGAACACTTCTCTCAGGAAGTCCAACAGATGGCCAATATACGTAATGAAAAAAATGTTCATTATTACTTATTTGGAAAATCCAAATCAAGACAACAATGAAATATCATCTCACACCAGTGAGGATGGCACAATTAAAAATATGGTTTTTGGCGGGGATGTGATAAGAAAGATACTCTTATCCACTGCTGGTGGGAATGCTCACTTGTCCAATCACTATGGTCTCAAAATTGAATTGCCATATGTCCCACCATATGTATCTTTTGCTATCTATTTCTCAGGACAGAAAAACACTCATAGAAAAGAATGCAGGCATACCATTTTTCATTGCAGCACTGGGTATAATAGCTATAATTTGGAATCAACCTAGATGCCTAACAAGAGATGAGTAGATCATGAAGATGTGGTACAGATATACTATGGAATACTACATAGCTGTAAGGAATGATTCAATCATGCACATTGCAGCAACATATGGAACTGGAAAATACTATGTTAAATGAAGTAAACCAAAAAATAAGGATAAATTCAGAATGATATCACTTATTTTTGGATCAAGAATAGACATCTCCATTAAAGAGGAAACTCACTAGACCCATCAGATGCTGAATTTTCCTGAAGCAGATAACTCATTCACCCCAAGAAATATTTAACCAGTAGGCTCACTGTGGAAGATTTTACCCCTGCATGGATCACTGGAAATATTTCTGAGATTAGTATTATGCTACTGACATTATATTCCCTTTATATTATTTGGTCTTAATATTAATTCTCCCTTCTGCTGATATTCACAGGCAAAATATAGACTTGATTAAAATCCCTTTACATGGATAATATTTAGCAGTAAATCAAAGACAATTTTTTCTCTCTTTGAAAAGTGCCTTTGCAGCCTCTGTTTCTGGGATGCAAGGGCATAGCCAGAATGCAGATACTGGGCTTTTGACTTTTCCCAGAACATAATAGCTACACCTAAGTAGATTTAGCTTTCTTTCACTTAACCTATAAAATGATAGAGCCCAGCCCAGGGAAGAAAGTATTCCCAGATTATTGTCGACTTTTAACTCGTCCCTTATTTTGCATTTGAAGTTAGTTTGCAAAGAGATGCTTGAGTTGTGACCTTCTCCTTTGTTACTCAGAATTCTTATTGCTTACACCCATAGTTTGATCTATTATTTATTGTTAAATTCTGCTTTATTGTAAGCATTGTAAACATTGTAATGTAATTTATTGTAAACATTTATTGTAAAAATTGTAAACATTTTTCTCAATACTTATGACTGGTTTTTATGCCTTATATACTCCTAGCTTTGAGATTAAAAATTTGTAACAGGCTTCCAGAATGTGTTTCTCCATACATTCACTGTTTTGTCTCATTTTCATCATTTCTTCATATTCTTCCACATGTCAACCTGTGAAATGCTCACTTCCTGAAGCTGATTCATTGAAGTCCAGCTGGAGCTACCAGACAGAAGCTGCCTGCAGCAACTTATATGTGTTATAAATGAATGAAGAAACAGCAATCTAAATTGTAGTTGTCTCAAACACTAATGACTCTAGAGTAGTGAGGAGAAGGAAAGAAACTGAGTGGAAAAGGAGAAACAAAATATGAATGGATGGGGGTCAGCTTCTGAGTAGTGTTAAAATGACAGAACTAAATATTCAAGCCAAAGGCAACACCAATGGAATCAAGAGTTCCAAAGGCAAAAACACTGGAATCAAGACACCCAAACTTTTAGCAATCTAAACTTAGTATGGGCAGGCCGGTGGGCAAGGTGAGGTGTTATGATATGGTGGAGGGAGTTGGAGACTGGTGATGAGATTGACTCCTATTCATTGATGTCTAAAACCCAAATCTGAAGGACTTCCTAAATTACAGTGGTTTCAATAAAATTAAAATTTAAGAAAGTAAATGAAAAAGAAATAAAGCTCACAAATAGAGTTAGTTGCTTTGCATTGCTAGGCTCTGGATAGTATATGAATATATACTATGAATGTATAATATGAGTATATTCTTGTTATAAATATAACAAAACTTTAAAAGAAAAGCAATCATATATAGTTACTACTGATTTTAGACCAATTTAAGAAAGAATCTAGTTGAATATACTTCACCATGGAGCACTGAACCCTACTTTATCTACATATTTTTTGTTTGTTTTTTCGGGCCACATCATTTGATGCTCAGGGGTTACTCCTGACTAAGCACTCAGAAATTGTCCCTGGCTTAGAGGTACCATATGGGAAGCCTGGGGATCAAACCACAGTCCTTCCTTGGCTAGCGCTTGCAAGACTGAAACCTTACTTCTAGCGCCACCTCTCCAGCACCTCTATGTTTTTTTGTTTTTTAGTTTTTTTTTGGGGGGGGTCACACCCAGCAGTGCTGAGGGATTAATCCTGACTCTAGGCTCAGAAATTACCCCGGGCAAGCACAGGGGACCATGGAATGCCGGAATTCAAACCACCATCCTTCTGCATGAAAGGCAAACACCTTACCTCCATTCTATCTCTCTGGCCCCCCATATGTACATATTTTTTTTTACCATTGGAAATTCTGTGAACTAGAAATAGAGGACTTCTCACCACTTAGTGGTTTGTGTTTAATTAAATATAATTTGGATCTCAAAATGAATAACATAGCTCTGCTCTTCATCCCAAAATGATGTTGGTTGTGGCGGTTTCCATATGTTATTGTAATATCCAAGATCAGGTTTTGTGTTTTGTTTAACTCAACAGTTTTAGAGAATACAGACCCAACTGACAATCAAATGTGATTGTCACATAAAGAGACTTTAAAGATAAAATTACATCATGAGTATTATGCTTTAGCATAAAAATAGCATCAAAAAACAGATAATAAAATGTGAAATTTACATGCAAAAAAAAAAAACAAATATGATTCAGATGTTACATAAGTAGGATATTTTGATCTAAACAAGGGAAAGTCTACCAAAAAGAATAAATCCAGACAACAACTAAATGATTAGAGAGATCAAAGTGTCATTTTAAATTAGAAAAAGACATTTTATATAAATATTTTAAGAAAGAGTCGAGAAATTTAGTACCATGGGGTAGGGGAGATGCCTTCCAAATGGTAAACTTGAGTTATAAACCTGGTACCTATTTTGGTCCTGAAGACCCACCAGAGTAAACTCTGTGAACCCAGAGAGGAGTAAGTCTAAGATCACCTGCTCTGGCCCATCACCAAAATAAAATAAAATAAAATAAAATAATATTTAGAGACAGTATGAGATATTCACTTAGAAAAGAAAAAAAAATAACTGATTAATAAAAATTACAAAAACATTAAGAGATAGGGTACTAAATGGTAATGGTGTAGTATAATATCAAAATAAAAAAGACCAGGGCTTGAGAGATGATACAGCAGGTAAGGAGTTTGCCTTGCACCTGGAAAACTTGATTCCTTTTCTGGCATCTCATAAGGTACACTAAGCTCCACCAAGAGTACTTCATAAGAGTACTTTGAGTCAGGAGCAATCTCTGAGCATTTCAGTTTTGTCCCCAAAACAACAAAAAACACCAGAACTAAAATAAATAAATAAATAGTAAATAAATAAGAACTAGAAGAGATTTTGTGAATTCAATTACTTATGGGAAATTAATAAATCTATTCTTCTATAATATAAAACACTGAAAAGATATAAATGACAAAACATTACACAGAAACTTTAAATTGTAATGCATATCATATCCATAAATATGCATGTAAATATACATAACTATTTTATGCATACTTTTAAAATAAAAATATTAGTATTCTCCAGTAGTCATTAAGACTGATTAAGAACAGCTAATTTAAAATGTTCTACAAGCCTTTATCTACATTGCCATTGCTAAATAACCTTCATTTTTGCCTATATAAGCTTAAGTAATTTAAATAATATTTTTATAATATGTCAAAATTTATGAATTAGTTTGAATCTTCCTCACAATTCAAGAAAAGTAATCATAAATATCTTGTGACATGTGCTTTAAATATACATTATTTTGCCTTTTGAATCTTTGGGAATAAAATCAACCATGATCCTGCCAATATTTTCTGTTCAGCTCAGGTATTTGAAATAGGTTCCTTCTGTTCTACATAATAATTCACCA
>PVKC010033159.1:0-14057 GCA_004027635.1 Crocidura indochinensis
TGATTCTATTTTTATTCACTGCATTTGATATTTAATGTATTCTTTGAAGCTGGAAATTTTTGCTTTTATCTCTGGGAAAATGAGAGAGTCATTTCATTTGTGATTGCCTCCTTTTTGTTTTCTAATTTCTTTCCTTTTGGACCTTTACTATATAAATATATTGGGCTTCTTGGACTAGTTTCCTAATTGTGTTTTTTTTCTGTCCAATTTTTCAATCCTTTTTGGCAATTTTCAAGGTTCACTATTGATTTTTTTTAAGTTCTCAGAATTTCACTTAACTTTAAGTGCTCCTTTCTGTTTATTTCACTTTCTTGGATGCAGCATTTTTTCTTATTGCTGTAAAATGTAATAAAGATATGACACCTTTTCTTGCAGAATTTCAGTACTCAACATTTATATTTGTTTGTTTTACTTGTTATTATCTACAATATCAGCTTGTCACATATGTTTAATACTAGTACTGGGATACCTGATCACAATTAAGAATGTGCAAGAACTAGATATCTCAACAGACCAAGTGCATATTTTGTATGCAGGAGGTCCAGACTTGATCCCTAGCATCATTTCATCCCTTGACCTCCACCTGGACTGACTCTTGAGTACTAACTTGAGGTTAGCCCCTAAACATCACCGGATGTGACCCCTAAACAAAACAAAAAACAAAAAAATAAGATAGAATTATTAATCTGATTTGGAAGACAACATTAATTAAAAACTGAGCAACTGGGTAGAATTTTGAGCTTTATACTACAATGTAAAATTGTCGAAGCTTCCCCATATCATTATCGATATCTCATGATCATATAGATTACCTACAGATTATATGCTCATTTTGGAGGGGGGAGGCCACACCCGGTGACGCTCAGGGGTTACTCCTAACTATGCGCTCAGAAATTGCTTCTGACTTGGGGGACCATATGGAACTCTGGGGGATGAAACCACAGTCTATCCTAGGTCAGTGGCATGCAAGGCAAAGCCCTACCTACTGCTGTGCCACTGCACCATTGCTCCGGCCCCTATATGCTCATTTTTAATGGGGCTATTATCATTATTATTATTCTGCTGTTTTGCTTTGCTTTGTCTGATGTACTACCTCTCTAATATTTTATTATTATTATTATTATTATTGTTGTTATTATTATTATTATTGAAAATATGTACATGGGATTGGGTAGCTCAATTGACTGAGCAAACGCTTTGCATATGGAAGGTAAACAGAGAGGGAAGTGCTTCTACCATGGATGATAGAGGCCCACTTAGTATACTCTGAAAGAAATAAATAGTTCCATTTATTAAAACTTGATAGGATTGTCATTGAAAGTTTCAAAGGTGCAATCATTTCCAGAGATTTGCATATACACTTTAAATGATGCTTAAATGCTTTGTGATTGGTAGTAGATGGTGGAAATGAATAGAAAGATTTTTGGAAGCATGCAAGATAGAAGGTGGCTTATTGAGATGGAATGAATGGGTGACTAGAAGGGATACAATTTGGTCACAATAATTTCCAGAGAATGAAAATCCTTTCTTTGGGGAGCTAGTATTTTTTAACACACTCCATCTTCAAGGATCAGTTGATGATCAGGTGATATTTCTTCAAGGACCAGCACTAGTGAGGGCAGATTTATTAATGATCTTCAAAGCTGTTCCAGAGGCTACTCGACTGGATTATGGCACTAGATTACCATTCTGCAGGGAGAGAGAAGGAATATTCCATTTATTAGTAACTCACTCTTAAATCCTACCACAAACACATTGTTGTGACTGTTTTCTCCCACTGCCATCTGCCCTCGCTAATGCCTGGGAGAGATTAACAAAGCCTTGCTGTTCTTGGCTCTGGTGGGTGCTGACCTGTCTGGCCTTGGGTAATGAAGAAGGTGCCTTTCGACTCCTTCCCATAGCTCTTTCTCCTCTTTCTTCTCTTTCCATAGTCCCCTTCAATGGTGTCCCTTGGGGGTCCATTGGAGAACGCTTATGCAGCAGTTTCTGCAGCACTGGGCTTCTGGCCAGAGTGGTGGATTCCTCCCAGGAGTTGGTGTGGCTTTTGGCAGGAAATCAACTCCCCAAGTCACTGATTTCAACCACTCAGCATCTTGTATCAGCTCCTCTTCTGCATCTGTCTCCCTCAATTCCAATCTAATAACTTTATTGGCACAAGGAGGAGAAAACCTGGCCAAAGTCAATAATCAAGAGATGATTTTTTGAGATGATTTGATTTTTTTTTATTTCTGGTTGTTTCATTGGGACATAAATAGCAGGGGTTTATAATATATCTTATATTCAGATATTTTGGAGTAACAAAATTTATCTATATTAGGGGTCTGAGTGATGATATCACTTCTCCAAGTTCTGAAACCTCATTAATTCCTACCTCTAATTTATGTGTGCCTGTTTGCTTCATGACCTTTTCAAACTTTTAATGACAGAATAACCATCTTAGCAAATGTTTATTAAAGATCTATCATGTCTTAGATAAGGTGATGAGATACTTAAAATATATAATATTTTAGGAAGAGTAGGGAGAAAATGGTGTATTTTAACAAAATGACCGAATTAGGTTTTCTATCTAATCTAAGCAACTAATAATATAGTTCCCATAGATCAGAAAAGGACAGCATGACTAAGGACTATGGGTTCTCAGTTCTATTCTAAATCTTAAGTGATTTGGGGGTAACTTATTTGAGACTCAATTTTATCCCCCTACCCAAAAAGAAAAGAATGATAAAGGGCTAGAGATATAGTGAGGATGTAAGGTGCTTGCCTTATAGGCACCTAACCCTGGCTTGTATCTCTAATACCACATATAATTAAAATTTTAAACACTGTCAGGGCCCAGCTAGAAATAGACCCTGAGTATTACTGGATGCTATTTTCCCAGAAAGAAAATGATAAGAAACCAAAACAAAACAAAAAAAAGAGATGGAAAACTGAATGATAATAACTTAACACTTGCCTCTTAAAATTTTGATGACTATCTTATAACATTGAACATACAACTGTCAGAGTACGTCCTGCCTTTAACTAGTATGTGATAAATGTTAGCTACTATTATTGTGACTTACAGAAAGGTTATTTTTTGGAGATCTAAATGCTACCTTTTCATAGTAATGATATAGCAACATGTGACATTTTGAGAGGAAGAAAAAAGAGAGAGTATTGTGAGTAGGGCACTAACCTTGTGTAATGTGACCCACTCAAGTTCAATTTCTGGTACCCATAATGGTCCCCTGAGACGGGAACCAGAGATGAATAATCTCCAAGTACAGAGAGCCAGAGCCAGAGGTAAATTCTGAGCACCACTGGAGGTAGCCCTAAAATCAAATAAATGAAGTTACACTTGCTATTGCTGCAGATTTTAAAGGGTGTTGATTTCCTCTAGATCATTCTATATATTTGCTCATTGTTTTGCTTTTAAAAATTATGTTTGGGGGTTTTATTTATTTATTTATTTATTTATTTATTTGGATTACACCCTGCAGTGCTCAGGGGTGACTCATGGCGCTGCACTCAGGAATCATTCTTAGTTGTGCTTGAGGGAATATATATGGGATGCCAGGGATCGAACCTTGGTTGGCTGCTTGCAAGGCAAATACACTCCCACTTGTGCTATTGCTCTGGTCCCTCATTGGTCTACATTTTGATTGCAGGAACTCAAGATAATTTTTGACAAGGGTTTATTCTCCAGTCCATTGTACCATGAATAAGAGCCTGTGCATTTAGGCATTTCCTAATCAGTTAAATTTTTGGAGTAGGAATGCAAAGACATTATTGGTGTCTGGCTGGAGAAAGATGTTTCAGGTTCGAAAGTGTCAAGATGGGTCAGAGATGAAAAGTTCAGCCTGGAGCCAGATTGTCTTAGTTTAAATCCTGATTCTGCCCTTTTCGCATTTAGTGTGATCTCAGGACCATTACCTAAGAGATCTAAGTCTCAAGACATTCCTAAATAAATGTGGAGAGTCATCATGCTATTTCTTATTGTACTATTTTGAGACTAAAATAAAGTAGTGTCTGAAGAGCTCAGCCTTATCACAGACTAATAGGCAATTCAAGGTAATTAATGGTATTAATTGTGTTTTTCTCTTTCTTTGGGGTGGTGGTGCTGTGACTTTCTCTTGGTTCTGCAATCAGAAATTATACCTGGTGGTGTTCAGGGCACCATTTAGGATGCTGGGAATGAAATCCTGGACAACTACATGTAAGGCAAGCACCCTACTGTGTGTACTATCTCTTCAGCCCAATTAATGGGATTCTTATACTAGTTTTTAGTGCTCTCTTTTATCTAGCAACTTTATTTTATCCTCAAGATTTTATCTAAAAGAAAAGAGATTCTTGAATTCCTACTCTGAGAGAGAGCAGTGGTTATTTGTAGAGGCCAAATGTGTGCTCACAGCTAGCAAGTACAAGCAACAGATACCAAATTTATAGTAATAAATAATAATAAAAAAACTTTTGAGCTAATGCTCTTTACTCTGTACTATCATCCTTCATGGACTTAACCAGTATGAAAATATAGTGATCACAAAGGGAAAAATAAGACAGATCTAGACAAGCAAACTGAGTAAAAATGACAATAACACCCTTAAGAGACATATTATAGCAAAATTCAAGGGAAGCAGAGAAGTAAGAAAGACAGCTGTAAGTCTGGAGTGAACAAAAGAGAAAGGGCTGTTTTCTAGAGAAGAACAAACAAAACCATCATTAGAAGTCCTTTTGGAGGGGTCAGAGTGGTGGTGCAAGTGTTAGTGCCTTTGCCTTGCACACAACTGACTCAGGATGGACCTCGGTTTGATCCCCGACATTCCATATGGTCCCCCAAGCTAGGAGTGATTTCTGAGTGCAGAGCCAGGAGTAAACCCTGAGCATCACCGGGTGTGGCCCCAAAACAAAACAAACAAACAAAAAAAGCAAAACAAAAAGTGCTCTTGGAAATTAAAATTGGGTGAGAAGTGTAGAAATTTAGAAACTTTCCTGCTTACTCCAGATCCAGAGCAAATGCTTTGGTTAGAAGACATAAATGAAAGGATATTTCCACCAAAGGTCAGGATGACTTTGTCCAAGATTGCACAATGCCCATGAACAGTCTTCTGCACACCGGTGTGTATAATATAATAATATTTGTACTCATATAAATGTGAGATGCAACCCAGTGTATCCCCAGTACCTCTGTGCATGAAGCCAGGCAGTAGTGAAAGGAAGAAGACAAGGCCTCGGCCTCTCATAGGAGGCACAGTATTTTCCAAGGAAGCCAGTCATTTGAGCAACTTAATTTTTTTCAGATATGAGTTTATCTTCCCCTTCAAACAAACCCAATGAGGAAAACCCATGACGTCATTGTCCTATGACCTATGTGGTCTTGAGAGTCAGGCCCAGAGAGATAGCATAGTGGCGTTTGCCTTGCAAGTAGCCGATCCAGAACCAAAGGTAGTTGGTTTGAATCCCGGTGTCCCATATGGTCCCCCGTGCCTGCCAGGAGTTATTTCTGAGCAGAGAGTTAGGAGTAACCCCTGAGCACCACCAGGTGTGGCCCCCAAAAAAAACAAACAAAAAAAAGAGAGTCAACATCACTTTAGGGACTGCTCGAAAGTCATAGAGAGCGTCAATATGTGAAATGCTTGTGAAAGGGGCTTTTATTTACCAATGCCAATGTCCCAGTAAGTTTCAAAAATAATTCCTTTTTTATATAGGCAGAGGGATCCTTAAGATCAGATAGGAATCGTGACAAGTCCTATTTTGCCTGATCCCTTTTATTTAGAATCCCTTCGCCTCTTTGTTTTGATTAAGAGGTCACAAAGCCTTTCATCATTAGTTTAGTAAAAGAACTTTTTAACCTGAAATATATATATATGGTTTTGGAGTCATACCCGGTGACAATCAGGGGTTACTCCTGACTATGCACTCAGAAATCACTCCTGGCTTGGGGGACCTTATAGGACATGGGGGAATCGAAATGTGGTCTGTCCTAGGTCAGCCATGTGCAAGGCAATTGCCCTACCGCTTGCTCCACTGCTCAGTTCCTAGTTGTTTATTTAAGTTTTAAAAATAGTATCTTTATTTAAACACTGTGAGGACAAACACGACTATATTTGGATTTCAGTCACACAAAGAACACCACTTTCACCATAGTTGTTTATTTTTAATGTCACAGCTTAGAGAGACCCAAAACTCTGATCCTATAGGCCTATTTTGAGTTCTGTACTAATGCCTCAGACCATCAACAACAGTCACAGTATTTAGTTCATGATTTACTCATTCTATTGCTTCTTGGTCTATTTTATTTTTATAAGGGAAGGTTGGTTCCATAGCTGACAGTCTGACTTACTCCTGTCCATGGGAGATTGAACAGCCCCAGAGATTGGACCAGGATTGGCTGCATGCAAAGCAAGCAACATCCTTCTTTTCTCTCTCTTGGTCCCACCACTTGTTCTTTTGTTGTTGTTTTGTTTTGAGTTGAGGGCCTTACCTAGCAGTGTTCAGGGCTTACTTCTGGTTTTATATAGCTCAGGGCTATACTTCTGGTATATTTCTTGTATGATCTTCATTAACATTGAAAGACACTGTACTTGCCACTAATTCTTTTAGGTCAATCTGAAACTGATCCTCCCTTTCATGGTAAGGAGTACTTTCTGAGTCAAACACTTTGTTTTGTTATTTTTTTTGTGTGTGTGTGTGTGTGTGTGTGGTTTTTGGGTCACACCCGGCAGCGCTCAGGGGTTACTCCTGGCTCCATGCTCAGAAATTGCCCCTGGCAGGCACAGGGGACCATATGGGGCACTGGGATTCGAACTGATGACCTTTTGCATGAAAGGCAAACGCCTTACCTCCATGCTATCTCCCAGGCCCCTGTTTTGTTATCTTTTGCTTTGTTTTGTTTTTATCTAGGTGTGACTTGTGGATATGTTTTTCAAACCTTATTTGTAAATAAAAGCTGAATTAATTTGAGTTCTATTGCTTTCATGCATTACAGAGTTGACTGTAATCAATAGAAGGGGCTTGGTTTGTAAGCGTTTATGCATGTATCACCAATTCTATTTCGATCTGTTGTGGCACAAATGCATATAGGGGCTAGGTGTTGGATGCAAAATGAATGTTCAGCAATTTTTCCTTTTATGATGTGACATTTTTTTTCAGGGGAGAGCGCGAACGCAGTCCCCCACTATCACAAATTATGCAGTCAGTTTCCCACATTTAGGGAAATCGCAGGGGTCAGCACACTGGAATGCAACAGTGAGCCTCGCCCTGGGGAAACCATCTTCGTGATCATGGTATCTCCCCTGCCAGGTAAGTATGATGATGTGACATTTAAAGCTTAGGTATTATGAAAACTTCCATGCTTAAACTATGGATCATCTTAAACTACTGATCATCATGCATCAGTGTGTTGATTTTTACTGCTCTAGTGAGAGATTTTTATAAGGGAAGTCATCCCCCACTCTGGATTGAGAACTCCACTCTGGATTGAGAACTCCATGGCTTTGTCAACTTCCAGAGGAATTTATCTGTCTGTTCATTGTCAACCCAGTCACACTTGGGTTTGCAGGGCTTGGATATATCTGCATTGGAGATGTTTCTGAGTGGCCAAAGATCTTCTCCCAATTCCAGATCCTCTTGTTACCAGAAACTTGCACTGTATTCTAGAGAAAAAAGAAATAAACAATGCAACGCTTGCCCCAATGTTTTCTGACACCTCAGGTAGAAACACATTTTGGTCCTCAATGACTTGCCTATAGTGATGCTGAGGCAAGATTGACACCATATATCAACTTCTCAGCTCCCTGTGCCTTACACATCCTGCTGGTCTATATTTTCTCCCAAAACCTCTCCTAAACCTATCAGCTACCCACAAATTGGCGGGAAACCTAAAACTCATTTGGCATCCATCTTGAAAAGTCCCATTGGAATCTTGGAAATAAGAACAATGCTAGAACTAGAAAGTTTTGCTTGTTCGGGGTCTTGTTTTAATATGTCTGAGGTTGGATGTTTATGGCAGAGACCTGAAACTAGTCTTTATCCTACTGTCCGCCAACCTATAGTGTTCCATGATGGGGATGTATGTTATGCTTCAAGGTAGCCAGAGATTTGTGAAAAATTAGAATGCAAAGAAGTTGCTTTTTCTGAGAATCTTTGGACCCCAGGTATAGTCTACTGTCCCATCAGTTTAACCAGTTGGAACTAAAAATAAAGTATCTTATGCCAGTGCACTACAAAAGAAATATGGTTCCCAGACCCTTGGGTACAGGTAGGTATACTCTTATTAGTTACATTAAAGTTTGGCATGTGTATTATTATTTTTATCTATTTATTTAATTAATTAATTTTGATTTTGGGTTTTTGAACCCACCCTGTGATGCTCAGGAGTCAGTCCTGAGTATAAGCTCCGAAATCACGTCTGGCTTGGGAAATCATATGGGATGCCAGTGGATCAAACTGCAATTTGTCCTTGGTCAACATGTGCAAGGAAAACAAATGCCCTGCAGCTTATACCACTGATCCAGCCTCTGTATTATTGTTTTCAATTGATGATATTTCTGTTGTTCAAGTACTGGTGTGTGTAACAGAATGCATATAGTTCTCCATACTGTCCATAGTCCAGTGAAATTAATTTCTCAAGTCAATTGCCTGCTTATCCTGGAAGAAAGGAAGAAAGGAAGGACTCTGTACCCATGCTGTGTGCTCTAAGGGAACCAAGAACCAGAACTCAGTGGCTTGCACTGTCTGATTCCTTTGTACTTCTGATGATTCACCCCTGAAGCACTATCATTGGATATGTACTAGTCAAAGAAGGAAGTGGTGACCCCTAAAGGAACTGGGAATAGCAAGAAAAAAAGTTAGGAAATCTGAACAAGAGAGATTGTAAGAACTCTCACACGGGCCCGGAGAAATAGCAAGGAGGTAGGGTGTTTGCCTTGCATGCAGAAGGATAGTGGTTCGAATCCCGGCATCCCATATGGTCTCCAGAGCCTGCAAAGAGCGATTTCTGAGCGTAGAGCCAGGAGGAACCCCTGAGCGCTGCCCGGTGTGACCCCCTCAAAAAAACAAACAAAAACAAATAAACAAACAAAAAGAACTCTCACACTGAGTCATAAAAGGTGATGAGTATGTGCCATGGGAAGGAGCTGGGTGCGCTCTACCTCTCTTGAAGGGCTTCAGAGCTTTGGAGTAGAGGTCACCCAAATAGAGCTTGAGAAGGACCAGTGGTGAGTGCCATGAAAAAGCCAGGAGGGGTTGCTTGCTGGGTTAGGCAGAGGATTAAACATCTAGAAAACTGTTCTCTCTCAGTTCTCTAGCTTTGCTGGAGTGGCCAATTTTGGTCATTCCTGATTTCAACTCCAGGGAGTAGCCTCCATGGCTTAAAAATACTTCCAGAGTGGTTTACCTTCAAATCAGCTGCTGAGCACAGCAGTAGGGTGTTTGTCTTGCACATGGTCTATCCAAGATGGACCTTAGTTCGACCTCTGGTTTTCCATATGGTTCCCCGAGCCAGGAATGATTTCTGAGTGCATAGACAGGAGTAACCCCTTAGTGTCACAGGGTGTGACCCAAAAAGCAAACAAAGAAAGAAAGAAACAAAAGACATTAAAAAAACCCAAAAGACAAATCAGTTGCTGAAAAAGGGAAAGATATTCACCCATGGGTCTCAGAATCACATTCACTTTTGGAGGAGAAATTTTCTCCTAGAATCTTAAAAACATATTTTGAGTTGTGTCTTCATAGGGTGCATTATTTAGAATCCAACAAAATCAGTTGGGAAGTAAGAGTCATCCTGTTGTTTGGATTTATTGGCCATTGGGACTTAGGCCAGCATTTGTAAAGTGCTGTGTAATTTAAAACATCTTACACATTATTCTCATATTCTGGAAATAACTGCTAGTTATACTATAGAGATGTAGAACTATCTTTAAAAGGATTCAAATAAGGTCGCAGAGTAAACAAATCACTGCCAGTCTTCCTGATTTTGCTGATTTGTTTGTCTTATTTTCTCACACAAATTTTCCCCCTTTTCCTCTCTATAGATCACAGATACCATACAACTTTAACTGTGAGGCCATGAATGAATAATAGGATATCAGTGAATATCCTGAATTTAGTTACAAATTTTATCAGCAAATGTTCTCATTTTCCAAGATGATCCATAGCTTAAGCATGGAAGTTTTCATACTAGCTAAGCTTTAAATGTCACATCATAAAAGGAAAAGTTGTTAAACATTCATTTTGAATCTAACACCTAACCCGATGTGCATTTATGCCACAACAGATCAAAATAAAATAGGTGATACACGCATAAACTCTTACAAACCAAGCTCCTTCTATTGATTCCAAATATTTAGCCTTAGACTACAGAAGATATTCAGATCAATCAAATTTTCCCTTATATTGGAATATGCTGACTTTAGTGAACTTGACACTTTTGTCCTTCTGTATTCCCTTGTCATTTTATTTCATTTCTACCTAGCTAGGGAAAGAATTCAGTGGACAGGCAAGAAATGGCATTGCTGCCCCTCTTTTAGAATGTGGCTTCAAGTCTCTCTAGCTTTTGATTCTTGTCCCAAAGACCCAGATTGGCTGTTTTTTTTCCCAACTGCACATTTCCCAGTGTGGTCATGGATATTTCCTGAGTTTGGTTTTATTCCCAGGCATAGCACATCCATCTTGATAATTTGACCAATCTTAGTAATTGTATTTTCCTGCTTGAAATTGGCTTAAGAAAGAACATGTAACTCAATTCTGCCCGATGAGATTGCAGGGGAAATCTTCTGGGGATGCTACAGGGAAAGATTTCTTATTTTAAGCTCTTGGTAGAGCTACAAAAGAAGCTAGGAAAACTACAGGGAAAAAAATGGGGCAGGAGCAGAGAGATGACTCAATAAACTTGAGCATATGCTTTGCATGTAGGGACTGCAGGGTTGATTAATCCCTAGCACTGCATGACACCCCTGTACCATTAGAAGCAAGCTTCCAGGATGGAAACAGGAGACCCTGACCACAAAGCCAAAACCAAACAAAATTCAAACTACAAAGAGTGGCAGGAACATCACTTAGGTATGATTATAGTAGAAGTGGCAATTACTGCCACAGGGAAATAAGCCAAATGAGGAAGTTGGTTGAGCTAAAAGTATAGAAGAACCGCAAACCTTTATGAACCTGATGAAATATTTATCAGCCAAGAAGCCGGACTCATTCTAAGTCCCAGGGCAAATATTCTCATGACTTAAGCCATTTTGAGTTGAGTCGAAGTGACTAACTGGCAAAAAGCAGCCTAAATAATGTAAAACTCATGCTATGGAAATTTGTATAAAATGTCTTAGTGTAAAAAGCACTTTTGCTATTTTCAAGACTCGCCTTATAGAGAATAAAAAGTCAATTAAATTGGATGAATGACCAAAATAGAAAGTATCGGGCAAAGTTTTACCCATTAGCCTGTATAACCCCAAATTACAATTTTAGAAGGCACTTTGAGATAATTCAGGTGTTTTATTTGTATTTTTTGGGTTTTTTTTGGGGGGGTGATCACATCCAGCAGCGCTCAGGGGTTACCCCTAGCTCTATACTCAGAAATTGCTCCGGGCAGGCTCGGGGGATCATATGGGATGCCGGGGTTCGAACCACCATCCTTCTGTTGTGCTATTTCTCCGGCCCCAATTCAGATGTTTTAAAAATTGATATGGGGTTCAATTCCAGTAGTGCTGTGGGGTTCGGGGAGGACATAAAGTTTTGCACATGCTAGGTATGTTCTCTGCTATTTTATTTTTATGTTCTTTCTTTGGGGGGGGGTGCATATCAAATATTTCTCAGGGCTTACTCCCAGCTCTACTCTGTGATCACTTCTGGCAAGCTTGGGGACCATATGTAGTTCTGGGGATTGAAACCATAGATGACTATATGCAAGGAAAATGCCCTACCTATTGTACTATTGCACAGGCCCCATATCTTCTCTGCTTCTTGAACCACTCCTCTGGCCCAATGCAGTTGGTCAATGAGATCCCACAGGGGATAAGAGGAATGAGGAAGACCAAATATTTGGATGAAATTCATTGAGAAGTTTGTTCTGAATAAAAAATGATTCAATTTGAACAGTTCCTGTGTAGGAAGTTTGCCAATGTGAGGGAAGGGATGATATGTCAGGGAAGGGAACACTAAGATAATGATAGAGGGACATGACCACTCTTGATTCTGGGTTCTGAAACGAGGTAAAGGGATATGCATGATGTTTTATCAATAATAGTATTTCATGCCATCGTGCCTAAAGGGAAAAATAATTGCCTGCCAGAGATGAAGTCTAGGAGGCAGGAGGGAAACTGGGAACATTGGTGAAAGGAAGGAAATATTGGTGAAGGGATTGGTGTTTCAATGTCGGATCCCTGGAATTCAATCATGAATAATATTATAACTTTGTAATTCATGATGACTCAATAAATGATGAAAATTTCTCAATGAAAATGTTATAATAAAATGTTTTACATGTCAATGCTTATATATTAGAGACAACCAAAAGATTAAATTATTCTGTTTTGACATGCTTCTGAGCATACAGTTGCTGTTCCCAAAAATAATTTGTAAAAGTTTAATGACTCAGTAAGTTTTTGCTTTGTTCTGGCCCATTGTATTTTGCTATTATGTTTTCATGCAGTTGTCCCATGTATGTTTACATGAAACTCAACATATGTGTATCAGATGCATGACCTTATGAGCTTTAAAAGTCATCTAAAATAGACTTTTGCTCAGCACTGTATATGATCAAAGTATAATAATAATGAATCTTATTATTTATTACTTCGAATTTTGGGATCTGAGCTATGTTCAGCAGTGCTCAGAGACAACTCCTGGCTCAGTACTCAGGAGTCACACAGTTCCTAGTGCAGTATGTCAGTGTTAGGGAACCAGGATGGATAAACTGGGCTTAAACATACCAACCTCATAACCTAGCCCTTTGAGTCCTCTCTCCAGGATTTTATCTGCTCTGTAATGGTGAATAAATTCACTTTGATAACAAAAAGCTTCTGGGTTAATCCTAGATAATTTCTCAGTAGACATTATTTCTGAAATATAAATTCAGTGTTCAAAGACTTAATTTGGACTCTGATTTAGTGACAAAGAGCCTTCCTTGTATGTTTGAGGTCTTGTTTGCTTGCTGGCACTGTACTTACGGTAATAATAAGTTTTATTACTTTGCTTCTAAATTTTATTATATTATTTTAGTTTGCTTTATTATTATATTTTATCTTAAAATAAACTATTTCAAATGATTGAATAAGCAAAAAAGACAGCAAGGGATACCCCGGGTCTTCACTGGTCAATCCACACATGCCAACAGTTTTTGGAACATGTCATGTGCCCAGCACTACTTGAAGAATCTTGCCTGTAGGGGTTGCAGTAATAGCACAGTGGTAGGGTGTTTGCCTTGCATGTGGCCAACCCAAGATGAACCTGGGTTCGATCCCCGGTGTCCCATTTGGTTCCCCGAGCCAGGATCAATTTTTGAGCACATAGCAGGTAGTAACCCCTGAGTGTCACTGGTGTGCCCCCCCAAAAAAGCATCTCACCTGTATAGATTGATTATTTATTAAATTTTGTTTGGAATACACCAAGCTGTGTTCAGGACTTCCTGACTTCCTTCCTGGCTCTACATTTAGAGATGACTTCCGGTTTGCATGAGGGCACCACAGGTAGTGGTTGGTATCAAACCCAGGTTGTCTGCATGCAAAGCAAATGCCCTACATACTGTATTATCACTCCAGCCCCACATTGCATTTTCTTTTGAATGTTTAGTATTTATTAAAGAATTTGTTCACTAGCCCCTCCCTCCACACTAGACATCTGACAACTGAAGAATGTAAGCACTGCTATTGACTTCACCGTGAATGAAAATTGCCTTTTCGCCCCTCTTTTAAACTTTCTGACTTGAAATTGCAGGGTGAACAAAATTGCATATCTGCAACCACTCATTTGTATGAATAGGAATATCTCAGTTCTATGTAACTAAGGCAAAGTGAAGAAAAGAAAATACGCAGGAGTGGATAGGTAGCTCAAAGATCTGAGATGCATGTTTTGCAAGTAGGAGT
>PVKC010033160.1:0-14051 GCA_004027635.1 Crocidura indochinensis
TAAACACTTGGTAAATTCACTGCACTAAAATAATAAATTATTTGCCTTTGTATCACTGTCATACAGAATCAGTGACCTGAAGAATGTAGGATCTCATTAATGAGTACTGAACCAAGAAGTTAGTGCAACATTCCTATTGTATTAGGTGATTAATTTTAAAATCTCATTAACATGGAATTAATATTACCTCATAAGCATTTTATTATATGTATAGGAATTGCATCATATTTTCTTTCTATAATAAACTTGAGCATTTATTTACTAAGTGAGTCAATAGTTCAACTGATAAGAACAGATACTGCACTTGATCTTAGCCAAAAGGCCGAGAAGCAATTGAGTCAATAGTTCAACTGAGCCAGTAGCTCAACTAAGGAATAATTATAATAGTATGGGAGTTAAAATTCAAGAACTAATAGGTCCAAGAAAAGAAACAGGAAGAAAACTTCACTGGAAAACTAGGATGCATTTTAATAATAATCCTCCATATGGTGGTGGTATATCTCAGGGGTAAAACATTAAACTGGGTCTGAAGGAACATAAAAGGAATACTGCATGGGTGAAAAAAAAACTTAGTCATAAAATCTAAAATATTTGAACATTTTGAATATTGGAATAAGAGAGAAACTATTAAGTGAAATGATTTGCAATATGCAGAATAATTGCTGGAAACAATTTCATAGGACACTAATTACAATAAAAAGAAATACACTCTGAAAATATCGACAAAGATAGTAACATAAAATAAATAGAAAGTAATTGTAAAACTATTTAATTCATATAAACAGTATAAGGCATAAGTAGAAAATAATTACAAAATTATATTTAATCATAGTTTAAAATAATAACATTTTATTTATAGTCATTGATTTTATAGTGATAATTTTAATATTATTACAGTTAAATACAAATCAGTTTTCAACATTTTGAAACAGGTCTAAGACTATATTTCATTGACAGTCTTCAGTCTTTACTTTCTCATAAGTGATATTTTCTATAAGATTTCTTCATTAGTCCTCATAAGAAGGAAGGAAATACTAGAGATTGAGTAAAATCCCAACTACAGGAAATATTTGTGTCCAAAATGGAAATAAAATCATGTATCCTGGCATCTCAATTATGACTGTAATCATTCATTCCTTTCTTGATTATCTGCCTTCTATATAAGAAATTTTGGCCATCACACTAGACATAAAAAGGAAGTTAAATAGCAAACCATGTGAAATGAAAAGCAAACTCATTTTCAAAATTGAAGTTGGACTGGTATGAGCACAAACATTTGTTCAATAACTATGACAAGCCCAGGTCCAGGAGCTATTTAATCATGGAGAAATACTTTTTATTTTATTTTATTTAAAAAGTTGTGAATCCTTTTTGTTTGTTTGTTTGTTTAGATCTTTCACCTGTTCCATTAAGTTGATTCCATTCTACCTGATTTTCTGTTTTTGTTTTTTTTTGGGGGGGGGGAGTCACACCCGGCAGTGCTCAGGGGTTACTCCTGGCTCCATGCTCAGAAATTGCTCCTGGCAGGCACGGGGGACCATATGGGGCACCGGGATTCGAACCAATGACCTTTTGCATGAAAGGCAAACGCCTTACCTCCATGCTACCTCCCGGGCCCCTCTACCTGGTTTTCTGAGGCACAATTGTGAATGGAATAGTTTAATATATATTTTTCTTAATTTTCATTATTTGTATAAAAAAAAACAATGGATTTTTGCATATGTGCTTTGTAGCCTGCCACTTAACTATGCAAATCTATTGTCTAGATGCTTTTAGTACAGTCTTTAGAATTTTCTAAAAATAATATCATGTCATCTGCAAAAATAGATAGTATAGTAACAATATCCAGAGACAATAGAATCAAGGGTCAGCAGGACCAGTCCATGGTAGAAAGTTTACCATAAATAGCAGGGGAGAGAAGTTAGGGCAGAGAACATACCACTATAATGATGACAGATGGAAATGATCACTCTGGATAAGATAAGGTATTAAAGGATATTGCGTGATATACATGATACTACTTCAGTAACAATATTGTAACAACAGTCTTTAAAAGTAAAATGAAAGTAATAAAAGGTAAAAAAGAGAAAGAGAGAAAATGCTTGCCAAAGAGGAAGGCAGGGAAGAAAGCAAGAGAGAAACTGGGGACATTGGTGGTGGGAAATGTGCACTGGTGAAGGATGTTGCACATTGTATGGCTGAAATTCAATCATGAACACCTTTGTAACTGTAAAAAATAATGAGATCACACACACAAAAATAGCATATATATATTCCTATGTACTCTTCATATATATAACATAGTTTTATTCTTTAATGAAAATGCATATTGAAATTGCCAGTCTTTACATTTAATATGTCCAGAACAGAAATGAGAAAATAGATTTATAAAAGGAAATATACACACGTTTGAGTGTATAGAAATTTGATATTTACATAACAGGCCTTGATCATTAGTTGGGTTAACTAAAAATATATTCTGTGACTATCAAATTGCATGGTTAAACATCTTTGTAATTAAAATTCTTGTATGTAATTCATTATTATAATAAATCTGTAATATCTATTAAAGAAATAAAAGCAGAAACTGAGAGAAGTCATCCTTGAAAAGGAGCTGGAACATGAAAAACAAGGAAGAGTATGCTAATAGACAGCAGCAGAGATTAGCAAAAATAGAAGCACACATTTAAATTGGCACACTTTATTATTTAAATTCTAACATTATGTTTTATTCAAATGCAGTGTTACCAGAACATTTTTCAAAGCTATTCCTACAAATGTGCATCTTTGATGACCATTTCCCCTAGTACTCAGCAGTACCATTGAATCGTTCTTTCATTTTAATTATGAAATCAATTTTTACATTCAATTTAGCATATATAATATGTAATTATTAATGAAAAATAAAAGTAATATAAAAGTATAGCCCAAAGTTTCTAATCTCTGAAAAATTACTTATTTATATATTCTTATTTATTCATATATAACTAAAATTATTTTGGGAGAAAGCTCAAATGGATTTCAGATTTTTCAATGTAAGACGTTCAGGTCCAATTCCTAGAATCATATGGTTCCCTCACTATGCCTATTCTTCATTTAAAGAATACAAAAGTTAATAAAAATATGTATCTAAAGACAAAGAAATATTCTCAGACAAATAATGAAGGAATAACAGGTACTCAATGTGACAACATTGGTTTTGCCTGCATGATTGATTCTGGTTGACTTGGACAACTCATCACAACAATAAAAGTATACCAGAAAAACGTTAGAAACACAAAATCAACAATTTATTTTATGTACTGCAACTCTTGATTTAGAGCCTGACTCTTCCTGAAGAAATTGAACTAAATATTTTCATGATGACTTTCATACAGCACATGAACACTGCTGGTAATGGCCCCAAAACAAAACAAAAAATAAAGTACAGGCACTCAGTTTTCCTTTATTTGTAAAGTAGTGATAAATAAATAAAACAAAATAATAAACAAAACGTAATAAGCAAAACAAAAATATAATACCAATAAAACCTAATATTATAATATTATATTATACCAATAAAATCTAATATAATAATAATAAATAAAACCTAATATTGCCAATAATTTAATGGAATCACCCTGAGACACGACATTTAAAAATTACTGTATCATGGCCTGGGAGATAGTGTGGAGGTAAGGCGTTTGCCTTTCATGCAAAAGGTCATCGGTTCGAATTCCGGTGCCCCATATGGTCCCCTTGCCTGCCAGGAGCAATTTCTGAGCATGGAGCCAGGAGTAACTCCTGAGCACTGCCGGGTGTGACCCCCCCAAAAAATTGCTGTATCATATTTTCTTTATTCATTTGTTCTCATGCACTTGGGTTGTTTATAGATTCTGGTTACTGGGAATTGTGCTACAATGAACATAGAAGTACAGATGCCTTTTCTACATTTTGTTTTTGAATCTCTAAGCTATTTTCCCAGGAATGAAATTTATGGGACAAAGGGACGCTCAATTTCAACTTTTTTGAGGAATATCCAACTAGTATTTCCAAAATGGTGGACCAGACAGCATTCACAAGCAGCAGTGAATGAGAGTCATTTTCTCCCAACACAGTCAACACTGTCAACACAGTTTATTCTTGTTATTTTGATGTGTGCCAATCTCTGTGGTGTGAGATGTTACCCCATTGTTCTAATTTTCATCTCCTTTGATGATTTCTGATGTAGTGCATTTTTTTGGATATGAACATATCTAGGAATGGTATTAATCATTCTAGTGTAATTTCTTATTTTTAAAAGGAATTGCCATATATCATTTCCCAGAGTTTGTACCAATTTATATTCCACTAAGAAAGTACATGTGTCCATTTTTTCCCACATCTTTGCCCACAATGTTTTTCAATCTTTTAGATATAGAATATTCTTAAATCTATGTTAACTATGTTTTGTAGTTTTAAGTTGTATTTGTATAACTATAAATAATTGTATTTGTTTTTCTATTCATATGTAGACCATTTATTTGTCCATGTTTTAAAATTGGTATGTTTGCTTTTTTATTAAGTTGGCTGATTTTTGTTCTGTAGTAGCCCAAATGAAATAGAAGATTAATTACTGAGAAGACATGGAAGAATAAACATTTGAAGGAAACTTGTCATCTTCAAATTCCTCAAAAGTCCAATGACAAATTTTTCACACATATTTTTTGAAAATTAGTTAAATATATAAATTTGCAGACACATACTTGTATATGTATGTATACAAGTATATGTATACATGTATATGCTTAGTTTTCGTTGATATAAATTATTCTTCTAAAGTAGTGAAACTAACTGTTTGCTTATATTCTCAATTCAATTAGTCTTTTTAATTTTTTTTTTTTGTTTTTAGGCCACACCCAGTGACTGTCAAGGGTTACTCCTGGCTCTGCACTCAGAAATCGCTTCTGGCTTGGGGGGTCCATATGGGTTGTAGAACTGTAGTTTGTCCTAGGTCAGCCACGTGCAAAGCAAATGCCCTACGCTGTTCCACTGCTCCAGCCCTCAAGTCAATTAGTCTTAAACTCTGGAGGTGAACTAAAGATAATATCATTAAAGACTAATTTTAAGTTATTCCAATGTGGATCACAGTGCTGGCACAGCGGTAGGGCATTTGCCTTGCTACATGGCTGACCTAGGATGGATCAGGGTTTGATTTCAACATCCCATATGACCCTCAAGCCAGGAGCAATTTCTGAGCAAATACCCAGGGGTAACCCTTGAGCATCACCGGGTGTGACTCAAAATAACAAAACAAAAATAAATTATTTAAGTATGTTATTAACACTACAAAACCATGTCCTAAACATATTTAAAAATAATACAGATAATTACAGTTCCACTTTTTCCTGCTACATAAATAAGTGATATAAAATCTAAAACCCATTAGTACAGAACAATTTGGAGAGAGTTGATTATTTTTTACAAACCAGTTTTTGCTTTTGAGGCCACTTTTCCTATTGAAATGATCTTCTACTTTAATAGCATATTCTCTTCTATAAACTCAGAAGCATTCAACTCTCTGGAAATCCAACTTATCTCTCTGTGGGTAAAGGATCACATATAATGAATCTTGTTATCTTTGATGCCTTCACACCTGGCATACTTAAGCATTCCCTGAAATAGTCCATATGCTTTGAATAATACTCAAATCTGAACACACAGTTATCTTCCAAAATTCATGCAGTAATCAAAGAAATGACCATTGAAAACCCAAATATTTAAATCATGCTGTAATTCTAGTTTACACAGGTTTTTTTTTTTCAGTGAAGACCTGTTTACCTGGACTCTACTGATGACCTTCTACAAACTTTAGCTAGCACATGAATCTTAGTCTCACCTACACTACAGTGTTGGGGTCTCCTTCCAGGCCCAATACCCTATTGCTTTTTACCAAACAATTCATCCCCATTTGTTAAGCATACAAAATTTCACATCTTAGCAAAACCTTTATTTGCAATTTCTGTCAGGTAGCCTTGCTGTTATTATAGTAGGGTAAGAAAATAAGCTTCACAGCCATTATTGCATTTATAGTAATTGTTATATTTTTATTTTGGGGTCACAGGAATTACTTCTGGCTTTGCAATCAGGTATCGTTGTGGTGATTAAGAGACCCTAATGGGTTATGAGAAACAAACCCCAGTTGGGTTCAAGCCATGAACTCACTCTTCTTTCTCTTATAAAATAATTCTTTAATGTACTTGCTCCCCAACATTTTGTATATGGGAAGAGAATACATTCATCATTTTGTTTTCAGAAGCTAGAGCATTCCCTATTACATGCATTTAAGTGTTGATAACGAATACTATTTTTTGGAAAATAGTAAAATAGTATAAGATACTGAAATTAGAAAGACAACTTAGTAAAAGGGAAAAATATAAGCTGTTTGTTCAACTAAGTAATCCAAATAAATGTTTGTTATATTTCATTATATATCTACTGTGTCTCTGCAGGTTGCGATTTGATTCCAGTACAGTATCTTCGATGGGGTGACCCTGAACCGATTGCTGCTGTGGTGTTTGCCTGTCTTGGGCTCCTGGCTACCTTGTTTGTAACTGCAATATTCATTATTTACCGGGATACTCCAGTAGTAAAATCCTCTAGCAGGGAACTCTGCTACATTATCCTCGCTGGCATATGCCTGGGCTACCTATGTACATTCTGCCTCATTGCAAAGCCCAAACAAATTTATTGCTACCTTCAGAGAATTGGTATTGGTCTCTCCCCAGCCATGAGCTATTCAGCTCTTGTAACCAAGACCAATCGTATCGCGAGGATCCTGGCTGGAAGCAAAAAGAAGATCTGTACCAAAAAACCCAGATTCATGAGTGCCTGTGCCCAGCTAGTGATTGCTTTCATTCTCATATGCATCCAGCTGGGAATCATCGTTGCCCTCTTTATAATGGAGCCTCCTGATATAATGCATGACTACCCAAGTATTAGAGAAGTCTACCTAATTTGTAATACCACCAACCTAGGAGTGGTCACTCCTCTTGGATACAATGGACTGCTGATATTGAGCTGTACCTTCTATGCTTTCAAGACTAGAAATGTTCCGGCTAACTTCAATGAAGCCAAGTATATTGCCTTCACAATGTATACCACCTGCATTATATGGCTAGCCTTTGTGCCAATCTACTTTGGAAGCAACTACAAAATCATCACCATGTGTTTCTCAGTGAGCCTCAGTGCCACAGTGGCATTAGGCTGCATGTTTGTACCGAAGGTATACATCATCCTAGCCAAACCAGAGAGGAATGTACGCAGCGCCTTCACCACATCTACAGTGGTGCGCATGCATGTGGGGGATGGCAAGTCCTCTTCAGCAGCCAGCAGATCCAGCAGCCTAGTGAACCTGTGGAAGAGGAGGGGATCCTCTGGGGAAACCCTAAGGTAAAATCTGTGGGGTCATTGTAGTGTACCAAGCTCTGTAGCCAAAGCAGTTGTAGTTATTTTTCCCCCTAGATTTCTTAAATATCAACTGAGTAAATCAACTATTGGAAAGTAAATGAGTGTTGGCAAAAAATTTTCAGATGAATTATTGAATGCTTTGTTGGGATTAGTTTTATGTGGGTCCAAGTACTTAGTCCCAAATCGGAAACATAGAAGTTGTAATCTCTAATAAAATTTATTGAAAAATTGTAAAAGGATTGCGAAAGCAGAGTGACAACAGCTAATTACTGAACTAAGTAAGCCTATCTTTTCATAGGATAGTAATGTATATCTAGATTAAAATTCACTAGGCTCATCAAAACAGGTCAGAGCAGATGATATTGTCATTAGCAGACATCATGCTAGGAGTACAGTGTCAATGAGTCTACACATCTAGATGAACTAGATGTGACAAATCTTTTTCAAATTCAGAAAAGCCTTAAGCTCCCATCCCTAATAGAAGAATCCCATGGGAATATGAAATGCATATTTTAATTTCAAGTGATCAAATTAGTCTTTTGGGAAATATCTAAGTATCTAAAGAGGAAAATTAAAAGAATATTTTGCATAGAATCTTCAAAATAATCAGTCCATTTCCCCATTTTCTTGTATAGTTTGTTCTGCTTTTAAAGTTCATTATCATAAAAGAATTTGAAATATCCAATAATTTTCCTTCATGGATGAGATTCTTTATATGATTAAAAATAGCATGATGGTAAGCCAAATAGTAGTGAGGGCTTTCTTTTATCCTTGATTTGGAAAAATCTAAACAATATCAAAAGACTACATGTTGACTAGGTCTGCTATATTCTTCAAATTAAAAAAAAAACTAGTCAGAATATAATATATGTTTATTATGTAATATTTTCTCTAATAATGTTAAATAAGTGGAGGATAAATTTATTTTAATCTTAAGAGAAACAGCTAAGTTCTATTGCTTGAATAATTCCCATGCTATAAATTATTAAATAAAATTATTTGATTTATTTTTACATGTATATCAATTCCAGTTTGTCAAAATAATAAATAATACTAAATAAACTATAATGATGGCAAAAATATATATCTAGAATCTAGATCTGCATAGAGATCTAGATCTACATCTATCTGGATATAGATATATAGATAATCTATATATAACATATTTATATATAATAGAGAAAACTATTTATCTAGATTGATCTATATCAATATAGATCTAGATTGATATATATGTTAAAAACGGAAAAGAATTACAAGATGCTTGGTGTTTTTCTACATGGTTCAATCTACTTGCATTATTAACTTGTATACTTACATCTTTCAATTATATCCAAGCTTTGTGTAATACCTCTTATCTTTTCCATGCATATGTTCAAAGTAGCTAACAAAATTGCAGACCTATCAGAAAATAATTATGCTTCATTGTTTATGCAATAAACCCTAATCAGCTCTTTAAACAGAAAGTTAAGTTAAATTCCATTTAACTTAACTCCAAGTGTATTTCCACTTGCTTTTATAACAATTCTCTACAGCATCCTTTTTTTCAAACATCTATGATATTAGACTTTCTTTTATCTAAGAAAATTTATTTTTGAAATTTTCATCAAGTTATTTTTAAATGATTTAAAATGAAAACCCCGAAGGACATCCTGATCAATAAAACAAATGTTTTTCTTCTAAAAGTATCGGATTATAAATCTTTAGTGTGCCTAAGCACCCTAAAATCCCACTTGGGAAGACCACTTGCAAAAATCAATGGTGATGGAGCTGGCTTTGTCACTATGTTCTCTCGAGTTTGAATACTACCATTGCCACTTGTTCTCTCTAATCCTTAGTTTCGTTGCCATCTAAAGTCCTCATAGATAATAAAGAATAAAATAAGTAATGCATGCAAAGGTCAAGTATTTCCTTAAAGAAAAAATAGTTCTGTGTTAAAACACATTAGTAGTGAATACCTGTTACATTACTTTTCAGCTATGAAACCTAAGACACATCTTCTTTATGACTTGATTTTCATTTTTAATAAATGTAGTCAATTAAATACTTCAGGTTGTTGTGAGAACAGATGACTTAATGCATGAAAAGTAAAAACTACACAGTGAGAACTTCTTAAATATTTATTATTAGTCTTATTAATAATTTTATTGCTCCATCCCCCAAAATCTATATATTATGATTGTAACCAGGATTAATCTATATATTAAGGTTTTAACCAGAATAAAATCAAATATTGTGGCATAGATCCATAGGCACATAGATTATACAATCTGCTCCTTTCATGGAAGTTCTCTGTTCCTTTTTCCAAATACTTAATAGGTTCTAGAGTTTATCCTATGTCACAACTTAAGTAGAACAAGTTCCTTGGAAGTGGAAAATTTATATACTATAACCACCATGTCTCAATAACCTGGAAATTTTGAGACAGGTAAAAGACACACAAAAAATAATGAATTAGCATTTGATAGTATATTTGTTGTTGAATGGACATAGAAAGTTATAATGTGGCATGTAATTTTTGCTTACTTGCAAGTGTGCATAATACTAACCACTAGTGGTTCTTTATTCCATACATTTAAGATAAAGAGTAATCTGGTTTTGACCATCTCTTACACCACTATAGCTAATATTTTCTCAACTTTGCTGTAATTCTTTAACCATTTTTATAACAAATTACTATTTTCTACTATCTTGTTCTATATATGTAAATAAAATGGCAACATGAACAGCAAAATTCACTGATAGTACCAATTTAAAATGAACAATCAAACCAGGAGCTCTTAATATTTTTGACATGCTTACCTAATAAGACAATGAAAAAAAAATTGACTGTATTTTTGTTAAATTGTTGTACTAAAATATAAAAGTATAAGACAATTGTTGGACTTATTTAATTTTTATTACCTTAACAGAACTATTTTATAATTGAACCCAATATTCTGCTATTAAAATTCATGTTAAGAATGGAATTGCACTAGATATGGAGAATAAAGGTCAGACAAAATTCTCTGACATCATTCATATAACATTTCTCTATTCTCCTTTGAAGTTATAGTCCTAAAAATAAATTCAAATTAAAAATAAATTCATTTCTTCCATGCCTTCCATTAGAACACAAATGAAGTATTTCTGTCCTAGATCAAAAAATATGATGTTACAGATCTGGAACAATAATACAGTGGTAGATCACTTATTAATGAGGTTGACCATTTTGACCCCTGATACCATAATTGAGCGATGCCAAGAGTGATCCCTATTCTCACAATCTGCTTTTGTGAAAATAAGCTATTTGGTCATAAAAGTTTGAAAAATCTATGACTTCACTATTATCAGAGCTAAACACTGAGTTTTGAAGTTAGAAGCTAATTATTCTTCTGTTACTTCTTTCTCATCTTTTTCTAAGCTTATTAAACACATATATATTTTTGAAAACAGCTCAGCATTCTGGAGAATTGATACTATAAAATATAAAACCACAAATCATAATTATAGTCAATACCTGAAATGGAGATGAGAAAGAATCAATTTCTATCTCTCTCCAGTCATGGTGAGATGATATATGTTCTCTGTATATGGAAATAAGGAATAAAACTAACAGATCTAACATTTTCTGCAAAATTAAGCAGGCTTGCACTAGAGCACAGAAAAGTGTCCAGGGTCAGTCATTCACTTTACTGAAATAGCAAGTGAGATTCTTATTTAAAAGAGAATGACTCACTATAGATTTTTTATAGAGAAACATACTATTTATGCCATCAATGTATAGAGGTCCCTGTGATTAACATTTGGGTCCTAGACACTAATTTCCAGCGCAATGTGGAATAGCATGGAATCATTGTCAGGCAGATAATGCCATGCTACTGTTTAAGGTCTTCACTTAGCTACAAATTGACAAATGAACACAAAACCAGTCTGACCTAAATAAAGTTTTTAAAGGATGAATTGCATGTGTCTAAAGTTTTGGCTCTACAAAATCCAGAGTTCTTTAAAGTCACAGAGTTGAGGTTCTAAGACACATGTGGTCTTTCTCAACTAAATTAGTTATATATGTTCTGTCTCAGAATGTCGAACCTTCTGAAAGAGTCGGGTGGTAGAAACAGTAGAAGTGTCTCCACCTTAATTAAATATATATGTACATATATATAATTTATGAATTTTTTCTTTTTGGCCACACCTGGAGATATGTAGTACTTTCCTGAGTCTGTACTCAGAGATCATTCTTAGCAGTTCCTAGGGTGCTATTTGAGTTTAAAGAGATCAGACCAGGATAGCCATGTGCAAGGCAAGTTCCCTACATGCTTTACAAATGCTCTGGACCCTTAATTTTTTGTTTTAATTTAAAAAAATAACCTTGTGTTAATTAAGGTTGTCTTGAGGACCACCTAAGCTTTCTACAGTTTGTTAGCCCTTTCATTTCCATTGCCCAAGTTACTATTTGTCTAGAGAACCAATAACTGACTAGCATTCCTCCTATACTATATAAATTTTATTATTTGTGATTTCTTAGATTTGTATGAAAAGGGAATTAATCTGTCCATAGTAATGCCTATCTTGATGTCCCTCTTTAGAATCTTCTAATTATTTCATTGACTTTATTATCTAGGCCCTTTTGCTCTTCCAAGGCCCAAGTTCCCCAAAGCAATTCGATGAGATTAAGCCATTGTCTAGACTTCTCCTCATTGGAAATTCCAAGAACACTTATTATATAGCACATATAGTTATCACACCTTCACCACAACTTCATCTCTTATATATCCACAAACATTTAATGAGTACTTAACATTGCCAGATACTATCCTAAGTTCTGTGAATATGGTAATTAATTTGTGAACGAGGGCAATGGAGTCACAGTGAACTAATAATGTCTGAAAATGACTATAACACTGCACATAACAGACCACAGTGTGATTATAAATCTGAGGAACAGTGGCAGCATTTAGGGTGCACATCACAATCACAGTGATTTGATTGCTCATATTTTATTCAATAATCCTCTATTCTAAAATTATAAAAAACAAGAACTTGAAAGTCAAGTTTCCACTGAGCTCCAGTTATTCACAAGTGCTTAGAGATTTTAGAGATACAAAAATAAATTAAAAAACAGTCTTTGAGGAGCATTTATGTTCCTAAGAAAAAGGTAAATACAGAATTATATTATATCTTGATTGAATTTTATGGTAACAGTGGGCTTAAAGGTGCAAAATTCTACAAGGCATAGAAAAGTTTTCCAAATGAACCAATTCAAACAAGAAAATTTGTTTAAGCACTTTGATCACTGCTAGAAGTTTTCAGGTTTTCTGTATTAGGCAATATAGGGTAGAGTCATACATTTTTCTGCTTGGTAAGAAGTGCCCCAGTTGGTGTGATTTTTCTTCCTGAACATCCTTAAGTCTAGACATTTGCTATTTGATTTTCTATTCTGAACTACATACTGTTTCCTACTTTCATTATACAACAGAGCCAATTACATTAGTGAAATGAACTCTGCTGGGCAAGGACAGCAAGGGCAAAATCAACCAACTAGGTTGTAGTACCAACTAGGTACTACATGTAACCAGCATATTATACAATGAAGCCTTAGAGGGCCTGAATATGATGAGGTATAACTCTTGGGGATCACAACACTTCTGAAGTGACTTAGGTATTCTCAGAAGCATTTCAAGGCCCAAGTAACAGCATCTCCTCTTGTCTTTATAAGAAACTGAGAGTCTGATTGCCAAGAATAATTTGTGACCAAGCAAGCTCTCCAGATCACCACTCAAATATACATTGCCATTAAATGCACTATACTGAAGCATTTACTATTTACCTGCTTTCATGTTTCTATTGAGGCGGTTTTTTTTTGGGGGGGGGGGTACACCCAGTAGCACTCAAGGGTTACTCCTGGCTCTATACTCAAAAATCGCTCCTGGCAGGCTCAGGGAACCATATGGATGCCGGGATTCGAACCACTGACCTGCATGCAAGGCAAATGCCCTACCTCCATGCCATCTCTTCAGCCCCAAGGCAGTTATTATTATTTTTTTTTAATCAAACACAACCACTCCCAAATGATCTGAACTTTTTTTTGGTCAGGTCAGACTCATCCTCAAAATCACTTCAACTATTAAGTTTGATGTCACCCTCTGAGAGTGCCTTCGATTCACTTCCTTCTGATTGAAATAATATCCTTTTCTTATATTCAAGGGCATGTGCATAAGAATGTACATATGCATAGACATATTGTACAATGAATTTAATAATCATAAGAACCATACCCATTTTCTCTGCCATTGCCATATGGAAAAATTCCAGGTACATAGTCAGCACTTAAAATATTTATTAAATGGACATTTGTTATGGATGGATGGATGTAAGAAAACATGAATGGATAAAAAGAGGGATAAATGAATGGATGGACAAAATACTGACGCTTTAGTGGCAGTGACATTTTCCCAAAGGAGGGATGAAGAAGTATTGAAAATATATTTCTTTTTCTTTTTTTTTTTGGTTTTTGGGCCACACCCAGTGACGCTCAGGGGTTACTCCTGGCTATGCGCTCAGAAGTCGCTCCTGGCAGGCACGGGGGACAATATGGGAACCGGGGGATCGAACCGTGGTCCGTCCAAGGCTAGCGCGGTAAG
>PVKC010033161.1:0-14090 GCA_004027635.1 Crocidura indochinensis
TTCTCCACTGTCAGTTGTAGGAAGCCGTATGTGGCAACAGAATTGAGTGATGGGTCAACTGCTCATAGACAGTTTTGTTAAGACCTTAACATATGTACTATGACTCCAGCAAAAAAAAAAAAAGTAACCGAGAATCTTTTTTTCAATTTTATTTTCAATTCTAACTTCATTTATTGTGAAAAAATATTTTTTAATTTTTGTTAGTTTTTACAAAGTTGTTCATGATTGAGTTTCAGTTATATAATGTACATTACCTTTCACCAGTGCACATTTCAAACCACCAATGCCCCCAGTTTTATTCCTTCCCTCCTTCTCTCCCTCCTTCCCTCCCTCCTTCCCTCTCTCCCTCCCTTCCTACCGCCCTACCTCTAAGGCAGATATTTTTCTTCTCTCTCTTTATCTCTCTCTCTCTTTCACATGCATGCACTCTCTCTTTCTATTTTCCCTGTAGGTATTTTCGTTTGCATTATTGCTACTGTATGGATGGCTGAAATAAAATGGGATGATAATCATGATACCCCTCCAATGACTGAGAATCTTAATGGTTGAGACTTTGATTCTATTCATGTTCTGAATATTATTGACCCATATAACATTAGGAGAGTTGGTTGAATTTCTGTGTCTTCTTTTCTCTCATCTATAAAATATGTTGAGGAGAGATAGCATGGAGGTAAAGCATTTGCCTTGCATGCGGAAGGACGGTTGTTCGAATCCCTGCATCTCCTATGGTCCCCCGAGCCTGCCATAAGTGATTTCCGAGTGTAGAGCAAGGAGTAACCCCTGAGCACTGCCAGGTGTGACCCAAAAAACAAAAACAAACAAACAAAAAATGCGTTGAGGAAGCAAAGGCCCTTATTTCCTTTCTAAAGTGTCTGTGAAGACTGAATGAAAAAATATGTATCAGGAAACATTTATTTTAACCATATGTGTTTATCAGCACACAGGAAGTGACTTAGAAGGTGGTTGCTCTTGTAATTATGTTGGTGTTATGGTGCATCAAACCAAAACTCCTGAGATTAGAATCATGTCAAATGAGCCCAAACTACTGGTGTTTGGAGGTTAACATATGGTTGTATGGTCAGGACCTGCCAATCCTCAGATTCCCCAGAGCACTGCCCTCTTTGCTTCTGTTGGCAGCAATATGACTAGCACAGTTGCAAGTGTCTGGCCATCATGACTCACTGTGGGGGAGGACCCCTGGAGATAAGGAGATTAAGGCAGGCCTCTCCTGGGGCAGCTCCTACACCCAAATTGCTTTTCTTTCTGGAGGTAGGAGTAAAAGACATGAACCTGCTAACCTGTGACTTTTTTTCTGTAGCTTTTCCTCAGCTTCTCCTGAGGGGAATGAATGCAATTCCAGATCCTGAAGCAGTTCACAGAATTCCTGTTTACCACTAGCTCTTGTGGAATGGTCCCTCTTACCTTTATTCCTTGGAGGCCAGTGCAGCTGCTCTGACCGTTTGAAAGCAGGTGACTAGGGAATAGACCTGTCTAATACTTCTAATCATCACTGGAATCCTCTTTCTGCTTTCTAGATGTTTTCCCCTAACCTGGACACCATCCAGGACACTGATTCACACTATCTGTCACACTATCTTTGCAGCTGTTTGTTTTATTCATAAAAGGTTTCTTTACATGGCTCAAGGGACTAAGCCTACTTCACATTTCTACATTTTCTAACCTGGTCAACAATAGCCTAAAAAAATAAAATAAAACACTAGTCTCTTGTCTTGAATCTTTCCAGAGCCCCAGCACCAGGCCAGCAACTGGCAGATAACCTTTCAAGACTCTTGTTCCTTTATGTCCAGGTACAAGTCTTGTTCTTTGCAGGACTTGATCTCTGGCCCAGAGTCACACAGACACAGATAATACATTTTGCTCCCCTCCAGCCTTGAGGAACAAATACTTGAAGCCATCTCAAGTCTGTAGAGTGCAGTGCATGCAAAAGATCAGGAGCACTGCCTGGAACTCATTAACGCACTTTTCTTAACCAACTGCATTTCTCTTGGGAAGGTGATAAACAGAATTGAAATTCAGGCTCCCAGGAAGGTGCTCATAGAAAACCCCTGGGAGAAAGCAGTGTGGTATGGGGAAGGACAGAAGCTAATGCAGAAGAAAATTCATTCCTCCAGATACTTATGCAACATCTCAGGTGCCTGGAAAGGAAAATAGAAGGGCTTGCTGTCTCTCATGAAACAGATCCAGTTGAGAGAAAGAGAGAGAGAGAGAGAGAGAGAGAGAGAGAGAGAGAGAGAGAGAGAGAGAGAGAGAGAGAGAGAGAGAGAGAGAGAGAGAGAGAGAGAGAGAGAGAGAAGCAGAGAGAGAAACAGAGAGAAACAGAGAAATGGAAAGAAACAGAGAGAGACAGGGAGACAAAGATAGAGATATAGAGAGATACAGAGACAGAGAGACAGAGTCAAAGAGAGACAAAGAGATAGACAAACACAAAGAGGCAGGCAGATTGACAGTCAGGCCCTCTTTCCTTTCATAAAGTTTACATCCCAGTAAAGCAGGTAAGTACAGACATGACCCATGTTTTCCAGATGAGAATTACCTGCCTGACATTTTGTTTGGAAAGGATGGTGGTGTCATAGAGCTCATTAAGAGCAGGCTGAAGGCCCTAGGTTGCTTGCCCTTTTTTTGCTCTTCTTGGGTCAGGACACATCCAGGAACCCTGGGGCCTCTGTAGAAAAGGTGGCAATTGATCCAAGAGCCACAAAAGCCAAGAAAATCTAGTCACAGAAGAAAGGAGAGAAGGAAAGAATGTTCCAGAAGAACATCCGTAGAAGGTAGCACAGACTGGGCAAAAGAAACCACCTTTGGGCAGCAGAGAAACCCCCTTTCCTCCTGAACTTCCCCTGAGAAGCTGAGATAAAGGAGGAGGAGAGGCCTGCTGCCTCCCAACTGATAAACAGACTCCACCCCTAGACCAGGCCAGTGGGGTGCATAAGGGGGCTGGATGGGGTGCATAAGGGGGTAAGGAGTGCCCCTCCTCTAGGATCCAGGCACTGGGGTGGGGGCAGCATGGTGGACAGCTCTGTACTCTAAACCATGAATAGAAGCAGAAAGGATTCTGGGAATCAAAAGAGCCAAGGCAGTAAGTAAATGAAATTCCCTCCTGAGTCAGCGCCTGGGGCGGGGCTGGTTGCTGCATGCAAATACTTTGCCCACAAATAGAGCAAAAGTGCTGCCCCCCAGTAGAGCAGAAGGAATGTGAGACCTGGAGAGCAGATGGAGGTGATGGGCCAGAGAGGGAACTGGGACAACCTGGGCAGGAAGTCAATCCAGGGCTGGGGAACAAACTTGGAGGGATCCTTAGAGCTGATTCCTCTCAGTTCCATGTGCCTGTATGTTCTTTCTCTCTCCTTCTTTTTTGTTTTGTTTTGTTTTTTGTTTTTTGGGCTATACCCGGTGACGCTCAGGGGTTACTCCTGGCTAAGCGCTCAGAAATTGCTCCTGGCTTGGGAAATCATATGGGATGCCGGGGGTTGAACGGAGGGTCCTTCCTAGGCTAGTGCCAGCAAGGCAGACGCCTTACAGCTCTGCACCACCACTTGGGCCCCATCCCTCTACTTCTTGAACTAGCTTTTCTCTCCTCCTTCTTCTCCCCTGCAGGAGGGTGGAGATAGAGCAGCGAAGACCCACCCCGCCACCACTGGACAGAGCCTGGCTGGTGAAATGGGGAGTCTCTGGAGCCAGGAGGTAAGTGAACAGGTGGACAGGCTGGCAGCCCTTCCAGATCTAGCAAACTTCTTACCACTCACTGGGCTGAGACAGCAACTGCCCTTGTGTTCTCAGGGTCAGGAACTGGGAAGGGTGGAGGACTGAGTGTGGGCAGCGAGACATTGCATCATCTTTCTTTTACTTTCTCCCACTTCCTTCCTCTTGGCCCCTGCACAGACATCTGCAGAGGAGAATCCCCCTGCTGAACAGGGGGACCTAGCTGATGGTGAACCTAGCCGGTGGGCCCAACCCAGGCGAGTGTTTCTGGCCATTCTGCTTCTCGGCCTGCTGCTGGCTTTCTCTGTACTGCTGGTCTACATCCTCCGCAGCTGTGGTCCTCGTAAGCAAATCCAGAACCCTCCTCCCCTCACCACCACTGTATCATTCAACCTGGAAAGCTTTACCCTCAGATTCCCTCAGTCCTAGACCTCCCTCCCACTGCCTACCCCCAATCTTAAGGCTTTGTGCCTGCTCTTCCCAACCCTCCCTACCTCTTTCTGGAATCCCACTGACCTCAGGTTCTAGGCCAGAGACAGGCCTTGTCATTTGGCCCAGGTCTTTCCTTCCAAACTCAAGGCATTCTTTTGCTGACCCCTTGGGGGAGCCCTGGTCTCTCTCTCTTCTTTCCAGCTCTGGGCTTTCCCCACAGGCCCTTGTGAGAAGCAGGTGTGCTGGGATCTCCTGGCTAGGTATCTGGCCTCGGGAAACTCCACTGCAGACCCTTGCTCTGACTTCTTCACCTTTGTCTGTGGGAATCATCATCAAGTCCAGACCCTCGAAGAGGAGAACAAAAGCCGACTCCGGAAAATCCTGGGTGAGGCTATTATCAGTGGGATCACTTTGCTGAGAACCAAGGTTCGGGGCTGGAAGAATAACTGTGTATCCCCCAGGCCTTCTGCAGTGGGTTCTGGGGGCCCAATCTAGTTTTCTAGTCTCTCCTTATGATCTGTACACAGGGCATCTCTTTCTCCCATATTTCCTGCTTTCTCTTTCCAGCTTCTTTTTCTAGTTCATGTGTGTCATCTTTTGGGTTTACTCAAGCTCATTCATTTGCCAAGTGCCATCGTTGTTCTATTCTTCCTTGAGTTTTCAGTTTTTCTTCAGTGCCTCATAGTTTCTCCTATCCACATCTCTTTACCTATTTCTATACATTGATTTTTCTCTGAGTCATGGTCATCCTCCAGCCTTCACACATACCTCTCACATCTTTGAATGTCCTGATCAGTACTGTGCTAGGTATCCCTCATGGTCTACTCTAAAATCTGTATCATGACCTTAAAGTTGTATGGGAGCCATTTAGACTCAGGGTGTGGGTAATTGGAGATGATGGGTGCTGACAAGGTGGCATGAGGAAATAAGAAATGACCTGAGGGGCTTTAACTGGCTATATTGGGGGAGGCATATGGACAGGCCTAAAAGATAGATAGCTAGAAAACCCTAGAAGTGGATAGGACCTGTCAATGGCTGTGGTGGAGAGAAATGGAAAAGTTATGGAGGAGTTCCTGAGGCCATGTGGAAGGTTAGAGATAGGTTCCAAAGAGGAGAATGGAGGGGTACTCCACTCATAGCATTTGGAATCTGGGAGAAATAGCAGGGACAGTATGTGAAGGCAACCATTCCTGGACAGGGACCACTTTTCCATGTAGGCACAGGGAAGAAACCATATGTTTCAGAACAATTCTATCATCCATAGTAAACATATATTAGGGGCTAAATGAGGAGGTGATGGTGACTCAGATGGACATTCCTCTGATTTATGGTCTTGTTTCTTTTCTGTAATCAGACAGTGAGAGAGCCTGGACTCAGGTCTTTCTCCACTTGTCTTTACTAATATCTTTCTTTATTGCTTTTATGGTATTTTTATGATCTCCCTCACATTCTGTTTCCCTCACTGAAGAGCCCCCTTTGGAGCAGTCCTCCTGTCTTCCCCATCTTCCTCCTCCCCTTTCCTCACCTCTGCCCATTTCCTCAAGAGTTTCCTTTTTCTTTCCCAAAAGCACCCTGTCTCCTGGCACTCATTTGTGCCCTTTAATCTTCCCATGCTTGCTGTCTAGAGGCCCCGAGTTCCTGGCCCCCAGGCTCTGGGGTAGAGAAAGCTGTCCGCTTCTATAACTCCTGCATGGACACTGATGCCATCGAGACTGCAGGGGCTGGCCCTTTCAGACAAATTATAGAGGAGGTGAGAGCTGGAGTATCACCATCACCAGACTAGAGTCTTTCTGGACTGCCATCTATTTCTTTAGGGTTAGTCTCTTTCCTAGAGACCCGCAAGTTGTAGTAGGTAACTGGAAAGAATCTGTACCTTGTGAAAACACTCAGACGCTGGGGTGGGGGTGGGGACAGAGGATGGAAATGAACCCCCAAATGCTCAGAGACCAGGGTGTAGCAAACAACCACCCAAGGAATGTGGGAGAGTTCTCAGGGGCCCATTCCTTGAGCTGAGCCATCTCTTTATTTCTAAGCTTGGAGGTTGGCGGATCTCTGGGAATTGGACTTCCTTAGACTTCAACCGAACTCTGATACTTCTGATGAGTCGGTACAATCACTTCCCATTCTTCAGAGCTGACCTGCGCCCACATCCTGAACCTCCACACAAGCCTGTCATCCAGGTGAGAGTTGCCTTGACAAAGGTACAATGAAACCTGAACCTGCCTCTCCTTCCATTCTCTCAAGTCACAGAGGAGGAGTGATCTTGTTCAGTTGGGGAGCAAGCACGGTTGTAACAATGTAAGAAAGAAGCTTATCTTTAGTGAAAATGATAGCTGGGGACAGTAATTGAGATAGAAAAAAAGGTTCACATGGCCAGTCCTGAGGAGGACTTTTCAAGTGCTTCCCATCTTTCTACAACTTACCTAGCTATAACATGATCTTCTTAGCTAGCCCTATCCCTAGTATTGTCTTCTTTTTGTTTGCTTTCCATTATTCTCATTCTAAACCAAAAGTTAATTATGTCATTGTTTCTGTTTAATTGCCTTTGATGACTCACCAAGTCACTGAATCTGGTTCCTAAATATTTAACAAAAAGTTCTTTTATGGTCTCTGTTTTCTCCCCTATCTTTCCTTTCTTTCTCCTAAAGCCTCTGGCCATACTCACCTACTCACAGATCCAAGAGTATTCTATAGCTCTTTACCTAGATGGCTGTCTTTACCTTTGCAGCACCACTTCCCAGAGCCCCAGACCCAGTTTGTAAAATTAATATATTTTGGGGGCCATGCCTAGTAGTATTCAAAGGCCACTCAGAGTCTCAGTGTTTAGGAATTGCTTCTGGTGGTATACAGGGGGACTACACAATGAGGAGGATTGGACTAGTAGCTTCCACATGCAAGGCAAGAACGCATTGAGTTCTGTTCATTCCACAACATACATAGTTTTCCAACTTGGGCTTTGATCTTTTCTTTCAAGTGCCCATTGCTCTGGTCAGACCAGCCCCTCTGCTCTCTTGATTTAAGCAGTCAGCATTTTAGGGGGTTGGGGATAATGAACTACAGAAAAATAAAACCACTCCTTCCTTTGTACCTCCAACCCTAGTCAAGGTTGAGCATTCAGGTTTGAGTTAGTAAGAAAACAAGAAAGGTAGAAGGCATCCAGATTAGAGTAGACAATGTTCATGTAGCCGCTTCTCAGAAGTTCCAGATTACTAGAGGGAGTGACTATACAAGAGGAGCTAATAAGCAGTTTAGGGTGTCCTAGCCCTAGAAATTATAAATAGAATGCCCTTGGGGATTGGTTGAATATGAATTAATCAAGGAAAAGACCAGAAAAGGGGATTCAGCATCTGTCCTATGAGGCAGGTGAAGGCAGAGCTAATAGTCACTCAAAAACCCAAGTTGAGGGAAGAACTTAGAATGGTTTGGATCCAGTAGGGGGTCAGTGGTTGTTGAGAATATTTGGGGGGAGTATGGTATGCAAAAAGAGGTTAAATAAAACTGAAGCAAGTGGGTTGGACCTGATTGTTTGGGCCCAAGAAACCAAACAGAAGTACTTGCAAGTGATATACTGAGAAAAAAAAGCGAGTCCTTCCATTCTTGATGGCTGGAAATTGGGCTTAATTGAGCCAATTGTCTTGGAGATCAATCTGAAGGAGAAGAAAATCTAGAGGAGTAGTTTTGAGACTCTAAGAAATGGAAAATCTAGGCCCTCGGTATCAACTGCTTCATCCTTACTGTAATGGTTCATGGTGTTTTTTTTGGAGTCTTGTTAGCGGACTGGATGATAAAACAGAAAATAATAAAAAGTCTCAGATCTGGGATAGTTGAGGAAGATGGTGAGTATCCTCTTGGGACTGGAGAGATTCTGATGAAGAGTGTTGGCCTGGGAAGATAAAGGAATTTGAGGAGATAAAGTGTCTAAGATGATATAGGAATCAGGATGGTGACCACAAAGGCCAGTGTTACAATAGGCCAGGGGAAGAATCCATTTTAGAAGGCAATGTATTGCTGATTCCCAAGGTTTCCAAGCTCAGGAAGAAAGACTTGGTTGGAAATTTCTGGAAAATCAGGGAAAGTTTATGGAAATAAGTCCAGAAAGGCATGGAGATGCCAAAACAGGTAGGGGAGTAGATCCAGATAAGAAATAATGGTTTGTTCCTTCAAGTTTGGAAATACACTGTGACAGAAAGAATCAAGTAAAAGTTTTGTCAAGATAGGGAGGAAATATGGGTATAAGGGGAGAGTGGTATATAGAAATCAAAGAGGAAAAGGGCCAGTGCGGGTGAAAATACTTTCAGGTTAGAGTCAAGGTAAATATGCAACAGAGCCAGGGCAGTGAATCAAATAGGCACTTGTCTGGGTTCAAAAAATTACCAGACACACAATAATCTATATTTTCAGGATTATTTTTTTAAAGAAAAAAATGAAAGGCTGGGGGTGGAGAGATAGGACAGAGGGGAAAATGTTTGCCTTGCACATGGCTGGCCCCGGTTCATTACTCCAGCACTTCCTGTGGTCTTCTAAACCTTCCAAAAGTGATCCCTGAGTGCAGAGCCAGTAGTGCCCTGAGCACAATTGAATGTGGTTCGAAAACAAACCAAATAAAATTAAAATTGCTTCAATACCCTCAATGAACAAAGTATGATAGTTTTGCTGATTGTAGATTTGGGACTGAGGAAGGGCAAGAAATGAGATTACTTTTTTCTTAAAATGGATCAAAATTTCATTGGAATTTTTTAAAATTGAGACCATTGTGAATTACAAGCCTTTCACAGTTGTATTTTAGGTATCTAGGTTTATAATGAATTAGGGTCGTTCCTAGATCATCACCAGTGTTGATCTCCCTCTACCATAGTTCCTAGCATGTATCTCATACCACCACCCCTAGATCACAGGACTACCAGTATAACAGGTCCATTTTGTGTTTATCTTGTTCTAAACACAAGTTCCCAAGTTCTTGGGAACTTTTTGAAAAACATCTCAACTTTTTTCTTTTTACCCAGAATGAATCAAAGTTAATATGGTAGATTTGGGGAGGGAAAACAAAACTTTGCTATTTTATCCAGCATGGATTTTCTTACATGAATTTTTATTTCTTAAAAAATATTCAGCATTTTTCATGCAAAAGGTCATCGGTTCGAATCCCGGTGCCCCATATGGTCCCCTATGCCTGCCAGGAGCAATTTCTGAGCATGGAGCCAGGAGTAACCCCTGAGCACTGCCGGGTGTGACCCAAAAATCCTCCCCCCAAAAAAATATTCAGCATGGGCCAGAGCAGTGGTGCAAGTGGTAGGGCATCTGCCTTGCTTCCACTAACCTAGGACAGACCGTGGCTTGAACCCCCAGTGTCCCATGTGGTCCCCAAAGCCAGGAGTTATTTCTGAGCGATAGCCAGGAGTAACTTCTGAGTGTTACTGGATGTAACCAATATATATATTCAGCATGCATGTGTTCCTTAGGCCCATGCATCCACATATACTGGCTGTGTATATGCTACCAAGTACACATCACCCACATGTCCCCTCTTCTGATATAGACTTTCATGCTTTCATACTTTCATGTGTACTGGGGCTTACATGCCTTTGGAGAAGCCCATGATCTTTTTTGATTGTGTTACTCTCTCTTTTATCATCTCTCTTTCTCATAACCTCTAAATAAAAGTTGTTTTAATATATATAAACATATCCAGATTATTGAGGTTGACCTCCTCTAGATCTTTTTTCCAGACAAGATGAAAATCTTAGCCTACTTGCCAGGTTACTCACTGTATTGGACTCAGCCCAGCACATGAAATGGCTCCCTCAGGCTTAAAACTATTGTGCTTCTCACACTGAGCTCCCCAAAATGTCTGAAATAACCCAGCTTGTCTAACATTTTCATTTTGGGCTTCCCTGCCATGCCTATTGATTCTCTAATCCCTCCCCTTCTATATACTCTTTTCCTTTTTTTCCTTATTTACTTTTATTCTTTATTTCATTCACTTATTCTTTTTTCGTTTTTGCATTATACTCAGCTATGCTCGGGGGTTACTCCTGGCAGTGCTCAAGAGACCATATGGGATACTGTTGATCAAACCAGGGTTGGCAAGCACCCTACTAGCTGTAGTATCACTCTAGTCCATTCTTCTCTGTACTCTTGATTTTTCTCTGAGCCCTCTTTTTATCATCTACTCAGGCTATCATTATCTGGCAGAGTCCCCCTTCTGCCTACTTCTATTCTCTCCTTCCCCCATCGTCCCCACTTCTCTCCAGTCTCTCTTGTGTCCAGATAGACCAGCCAGAGTTTGACATTCCCCGTAAGGAAGATCAGGAGCAGAAGATCTATGCCCAGGTAAGATGGCTCCTTGGGCCACAGTCCTGATATGAAGAGAAAGGCTGGGGATACTGAAGGCTGCAACTTATGTTGCCTCTGTCCCAGATCCTACGGGAATACCTGACCTACCTGTATCGTTTGGCTCTCTTGCTGGGAGGAAAACCAGGCAAGGTGCAAGATCATGCCTACTCGTCCATCTCCATTACCTCACGACTACGGGAGCAGAATGAAGCACAAGGAAAGCATTACCAGATGGTCACTGTTAACCAATTACAGGTGCCTAGGACTGGGCCCTGGGAGCAGGTGGACATGACAGGGGGGTTGTCTCCCTCCAACTTTCCAGTCCTCCTTGTTTTCTTTTTCCTTATTCCATGAGCCCTTCCCACGTGAATTTTTCTGATCCCATTCCGCATATAGCCATTCCCTCTTGAAGTCTGAGGGAGGGGAAGCCCTTCTTGGTCCTCAACTTTCCCCTCCCATCAGTGTCTCTGTCCCCTCTTCTCCAAGGAAATGGCCCCTGCCATTGACTGGTTGTCCTGTTTGCAAGCGACATTCACACCCATGTCCCTGAGCCCCTATCAACCTATCATGGTCCATGACCTGCAGTATTTGAAGAAAATGTCCCAGCTGGTGGAGGAGCATCTGTCAAGTAAAAGGTTTGCTCTGATGGGAAGTGGGGAGTGTGAGGATCCAGAGGTCACAGGACCTGGGAAGGTCCTTCTGGGAAAGACAGGAAGGATGGGGTGGGGGGGGGCAGAGAAAAAGAGAGAGCAGAAGAAGCAGGGAGTGGGAAAGGCAGAAGGTTTGGCAGGAGAGTCTATATGAAGTAAAGATCATGAGATGTAATAAGACTCAGGGTACATTGGCCTAGAATCTAGCCTGTGAAGAACATCTGAGATATCAGAGATGTTGGAAGGCCAGTCTTGATGGCATCTAAAAGATGGGGCTGGAGCAGTGGCACAAGCAATAGGGTATTTCACGCGCTGACCTAGGACAGACTGCAATTTTATCCCCCGGCATCTTATATGGTCATCCAAGCCAGAAGTGATTTCTGAGCACATAGCCAGGAGTAACCCCTAACATCATCAGTGTGCCTCCCCCAAAATGACGTGGATGAAAGGAGATACCCAGTAGAGAAGGAGATGGAGGAGGTGACACTGGATGTTCTGGGGTAGAAAAAGCTGAAGATGTCTGCTGGCTGTGAGAAGACTGTGAAAATTCTCCAAATTCATGAAATCCAGGGGAAATATGTGTGTCATGACTGGGGCAGTTGAGGATAAGAGTCTAGACCCTCTGTTCCTCCAGATTCCTGAAGATGAAGGGTCTTGGTTTCAAGGGTCAGTGATGTTGAGATCCAGAAATTCTTTCAGAGGGAAGAAAGACCCATTTGTATGAGAATGAGCAGGATGGTACAGAAATGATTCAAGCTGACTGAGTTGCCAGGACAGAGTTAGCCCAAGTCCAGCTTTGTAGGGTTGAGAAGAAATGCCTTAATCAGGGCGGAAGTTGATGACGGTATCCATGCCTCCATGTTCTCTGTCTCAATCCTCTCCTGTCCCAGACCCTTCTGGTAACCCAGAAGTTGCTTCTTCCATCCTAGGCTTTTTCTGTGTTCTCCAACTCACACTAAGAAGAAAACTATGGGACATTACACATATGTGAAAGTTCTCTCTGAATCCAGAAGAGACCAAAAAATTAGAAGGAGAAGGTTTCCTCAGGGGTCCCAGGACCCTGGGGCCGTACATGCAGATCTTTTCTTTCCACAGAGACTTTCTTCAAAGCTACATGATCTTGGGGTTGGCAGGGACTCTTTCTTCAGCCCTTGACAGTCGATTCCAAGAGGCTCGCAGATCCTTGAACCAGAAACTACAGGAGCTCACTGATTGGCCATCTGTGGTGAGGAGAGGAGGGCATACAGGGGTCAAACTTGGGAGGGAGACTGAAGAGATAGCTCTATTTGGAGGGAACTATCTTGGCATTTCTCTCCCACGGAAGGGTCTTCGTGTGGGCAGTCCCAGTGTCTGGGCTCTCCATAGAAACAGACATGCCAGGCCTGCAAACTTCACTGGAGAATGGAAGAAATAAGTTATCAGGCTTAAGCACAGATAGTCCGTGACTCTTGGCTTTTGCAAAGTATGAAATGTTAAACAGGAAACTGAAATGATCAAAGATTATTTCCTCTTTCTCAGGACTTTTTTTTTTTTTTTTGGTTTTTGGGCCACACCCGTTGACGCTCAGGGGTTACTCCTGGCTATGCGCTCAGATGTCGCTCCCTCCTGGCTTGGGGACCTTGGCTATGGGAAACCGGGGGATCGAACCGCGGTCCGTCCTAGGCTAGCAGAGGCAAGGCAGGCACCTTATCTCCAGCGCCACCGCCCGGCCCCTCTTTCTCAGGACCCTTAATCTATCTGCATAGATGTCCTGAGCTTTGTGACTAGTAGAACTGAAACTATTGCTTAGGATTCACTTGGAGAGACAAAGATGAGATAGCAATAGTTTTTCCTCCAGCAAGGGGCTTTCTGAGTTTGATATTCGAATGCTCTTTGCATAGAATTCTCTGACATCCTGTGTTGGGCCACACTTAAGCAGAAACAAGATAGTTAAAAGGTGGGCTATGTGGTTCACATACCCCAATAGTAAAGTGCATTGTGCTACCTGACATAGGGAGACATGTTCTTTTTTTTTTTTTTTTTTTTTTTTGGTCTTTTTGGGTCACACCCGGCAGTGCTCAGGGGTTACTCCTGGCTCCATGCTCAGAAATTGCTCCTGGCAGGCACGGGGGACCATATAGGGCACCGGGATTCGAACCGATGACCTTTTGTATGAAAGGCAAACGCCTTACCTTCATGCTATCTCCCAGGCCCCGGGAGACATGTTCTTAAGGAAAACTTTGGGATTCTAAATTTGACATGTCCTGGGGAAGCGGAGGCATCTAGAGCAGGAGATAATGCGTCAATCTTGGTATAGATCTCAGTTCTGGTTCTGAAAATCATTATTTTTAATGTTGTTTATTTTGTTGTTAATTTTGCTTTGGGGCTTACTCCTGGCTCTGTATTTAGGATTACTCTGGCAGGCTCAGGGGACCATATGGGGTGCCAGGGATTAAATCCAGGCTGACCACATGCAAGGATCTATCCACTGTTCCAACCACTAAAAATAATTATTATTGCTGCTGTTTTTTAGTAATTTGTGAACAATTCTCTACCTTGAAGAAACTCACTGTTTTGATAACCTGAAATAGTTGTAAAATCCAGAGAAGACAATGTAAGCACAAGAACAGAATGCAGTTATGACTTCTTGGGAGCTTACCATGTGCATATCGTTTTTCAAAACACTTTAGACACAAGAACTGGTTTTATCCTCACAATTTCACATTCCAATGCCCCTGCTTTGTAGATATGGATTCACAGTAAATGTCGTAGACCTGACTAAAGGTCATAGGGCTAGTAAGTTGGAGAGCTGAAATTGTTGTCTGGTTTGTTTGGCTCCTGGGTCTGAGTGCTTAACCATTGTGTCTCCTAAAAATTACTCCTGAAAACTTTCACTGAGATGGGCAAATCCCCAAGAAGATTCTGCCGAACCTTTCTGTGGACAGGTTTTGCAGAAGCAAATTCCAACATCTTTTA
>PVKC010033162.1:0-14137 GCA_004027635.1 Crocidura indochinensis
TACCTGCTTGCCCCCTCTACCTTAAGTATCCTTATTCTGCTGTGGTTGTGAGGAAGTGAATGTGTGAACCATGCTGATGGCAGTGAGTGTAGAGGTGCAAGAGGGTGAAAGTATGGGACTGTGTTTTTAGCTGTGTGTATATGATTATATAGGTATGTGTGTATGGAAAAACCTTCACATTTCTCCTTAAACTCTACCTAAGAAAGCATTCTTATGTTCAGTAAATTTGCCTGTCACAGCATACCTTATAGTGAGAAATTGGGAATGACCCATCTGTTTACCACACCTAACTGAGCTAGTCTGTGGCATGTTGGGCAGACATTCTAAGTGAGGGTTTGGAAGACTATGTAATAATACTGGGAAATGTCTCTGATTACAAATCTGAGTGAGAAAATCAAGGTCCAATAGTACTTCACTGTATTTCCTCTATTATAGTCGCTGCCATCTTGTGTTGAAATTCCTTATCCTTACTCACTCTCTTTGTGCTGGTCTTGAGTGCTGAGGGCAAGATGTGCTAATTCATAATCTAATAATAGATAAGACACCCACTGCAGATGAATAATAAACTTATTTCCTGAACCAACTTCCTCCCAGGATTTTTCTCATAATTTTTAAATCTTTATAGTGGTAGAGAACTCCCTTTTCACATTAAATCTATGTATTTTCTTAAGCTTCATTAAATATTAAATGAAGCCACTGGTATAAGACTTGTCTAGTATAGTATTTCTAATAGTAATAAATGTGTTTTTCTTGGATGTAGGGAGATGATTGGCATATGGTTCTTGTTTGGAAATTAGTAGGACAACAGCATTACATTTCTTATCATCTCTAGGAGTGTTTTGAAGGAGGACTCTCTAATCTGTACTCTCATTGTCTATTAGTGAGATCAGCTCTCTGGAGCCAGGAAATGTAGTGGAACACTCAGTCTAAAAATGCAATTTGTATAAAGAGAATTGGTACTGAATTTTATCCGAACTGGTAAATCTAAAGCCACAGCATGGAAGGGCAACGTTGACATGTGGAACTCATATCTTGTATGACACTTTTTGTCATTTGAAGGAAAAAGCCAGAGCCCTGGGCACCCATTAGAATCTTGTGTTCCTTATCCTCCTCCCCCAAACGCACACATACATACTTTGCATGATAGTTAATCTTTCTGTGATGGCAGCTGGCTTTGATTCCATGAAATCAAAATCTACCTTTTAATGGCTTTATTGAGTTGCAACACTTAAGAGATAAGTCAGACTAAATGGTGTCATTCTCCTTAGAAATATAACTTGAAACTATGATTATTTATTGAATTCAGCAGAACTGCTCTGAGTCTAGAAATCTTGCGGATGTTAGTGTCTCTGCTGAAAGAATTTAAAGCATTAGAGCAAAAGGATTCATTCAAGTAAATGACTGACATTTTCATGAAAAGATGTTTTTCCTGATGATTACAATGTTTTACTTCGAACAAATTGTTGCTATATGAGTTTTCAAAACTGTTACCTTGTTACCTTTAAACTCTATCTCCACTAATCTACATGCTGTTTCACTGGTAGAAATTTTACAGAGACCAACCTTTTATTGAGTGTTTTTATCAGAGTGAAATGTTTTCAGTAGGTTATATCAGCCCATCCTTTTCTGAGCCATAGAGATACTTTCCTGATAGCTATTCCTGGCTTGGTGACCCCTGGCAGTGCATAGAACACCACATGATGATTGAATGGGGGTCAGCTACATACAAAGGCAAGCACCTCCCATTCTATTCAATCTCTTCTGCCCATATCAGTCGTATCTTACAGCACTCCTTTGAGAAAAATGGTATCATTCCCTCAAATTGCATTTTTAAAAAATCCCCAAGTTTTGAAGAGTCAAGAATATAGTTTAAATGGCAGAGCACATACCTAGCATGTGTAACCCTGAGTTCAATCTGGGGTACTCATTGAATCTCACCTTCCATCACCATTGGCTATAGCCTTGGCAACAGTGCTTCCCCAAGCTCAGTCCTAAAACATCAGGCCCTTTCCACTGGGATGAACATCAAAGTGCCCCAACTTAAAAAGTAAAATTAATAAATTCTTCAGTTTTCAGAGATTTGCTTGCTTGTGGTCAGTCAGAGCAGAAACCCAGCAAACCCTGAGCTTTTGTCTGCCATCAGAATTTACTCCTAGTGATGGTCTGAACCAGTGGTTAAAAATTTAGTGTCTGAAAATATGGTAGAAGTGGATTTTGCCTTGTAGATATATTGAAAACATTTGGAATTTCTTTGGTAAAAAATTCAGTTTTATCTTGTCTTTCAAACAGGCTCCAGAGTATTGATGTGATGTACTGAGGAATTCATAGAAACTGGTGGGCTAATGGTATCTAAGAGACTGATGTGTAAAGGCTACATATTCTAATGCTGACACTGGGAAAGACTAAACTGGAGACAGTGAAAATATCAGATTGCTAGGACCTGGGGCAGGAGGCAGGACTGATTAAGTTGCAGTGCAGGCTTTTTAATGCAGTTGGACTATTCTGTATGCTTCTGTTACTAAGTGACCACATGTGATTATACATTTCTGAAACTTTGTAGAACATACAGTGCCAGGAGTGGACTTTATGATAATGTCAAAATACTGGCTCATTGGCATATGTCTCACCCTATTGCAAGATGTTAAAGATAGGAGTAACTAGTGATGGGGGTAGGAACATATGGGGAATCTCAGTACTTTTTCTTTTGCTCTCTTATGAACCTAAAACTACCCTGAGTATAGTCTTAAAAAAAAAAGTAAATCATCAAACTTTTCCCTCCCTTTTCAGGATTTCCTTCTTTTTTAAAATGATGGACTTTAAAATGCCAATCATCATTAAAATCCCACAGTCCTTTACCCCACACCTGATCGCCTGCCAGCTCCATGGATGAGCTTTTCCACGTCTGCTTCTGTCTCTTTGCAGCTGCCACTGTGCTCACTGCTTACATTTGGTCTTCCCACTCTCATCCTGTCCTGCATGTTGCCATCTGATCAATCTTCCCGAAATGTCACCCTGCCAGCAGGCCCCTATGGCCAAAATTTTCATTGGTGCCCCTCAGCCACCCCATTTTTCCATGCCTACACCAGGTAGTCCATACTTCATGGAACCTTGATAGAAGCAATTGTTTCTTGAAATTGAATGGTTCTCTGTCATGCACCCTGCTTGCTCATTCACTTTTTCTTGGCATTTGTTCTCAGGAACTTATATTAAATATTGTTTGAGACTTCTTTCCCTTGCTCAACTGCACAGTCATTTGGAGATAAAGACTGTTTTCCCTCTCTCTTGTTTTGAGTCTCAGTGGTGCTTTGCAAACAATAGGCCCTTGAAGAATGTTTTCAGCTGAATTTCATGTACCTGTGAATTCCATTTCCCCGCCTCTGCTGTTATCAAAAATGAAAGAGAAAACCATGACAATGCGATACACGGTACAATAGCAAAAATGCTGCGGAAGTAACAATTTTTTTTTATTGACGTTGAATCCTGATAAATTGATTCGAGGTTTGGGACTATAGACATTATCTATACAGCTCAGACTAACATTAGCAATTTTAACTAGTCCATACTGAATCAGATATCTATCCACATGCCTTTACAAAAGAAGTCCTTGCCAGGGATGCAGCTTGATGCTAGTGCACTTGCCTTGCATGTATGAGGCTCAGAGTTTGATCCCTTTTAGCACACACACACACACACACACACACACACACACACTCCTTGTTGTATATTATAAGTATATTATTTGTATACTGCCAGCATCTGCTTTTCGAGTTAGAAATTTGAAAATAATATTTAAAAGATGCTGTTGCTTAGATAATTGCTTTATATTCTTTGAGGATTAAAGAATGTTGTTGCTAAGTTTTTTCTTTTTTTTCTTTTTTTTCTTTTTTTTTTGGTTTTTGGGCCACACCCGGTGATGCTCAGGGGTTACTCCTGGCGATGTGCTCAGAAGTTGCTTCTGGCTTGGGGGACCATATGGGGCACGGGGGATCGAACCGCGGTCCGTCCAAGGCTAGCGCTGTAAGGCAGGCACCTTTACCTCCAGCGCCACCGCCTGGCCCCGCTAAGTTTTTAAGTACCTTTTTTTCTGAAAGAAAAAAAAAGAGTTATGGATTCATCTCAGTATTTTTTTTTGATTAAGTAAAATGATTTGCATATATCTCCTAATTATTTTACTTATTTACTGCTTTTTGGTTTTGGGGTCACACTCAGAAGTACTCAGGACTTACTCCTGGGGGTGGGGCATTCAAGTGATCCATATTGGTGCTACTAATTCTTTTTCTTTATCCCAAGTATATGTGTATGTGATACTTGGTAGTCCAGTTACTGCTGCCTAATATTTAGGAGTTCAACTTGAAGTAGAATAATTGATTAAAGAATAGATCTTGAAGACAGAAGGGAGAAGATGCTGTATAGGAAAAAAAATAACCAATTTCTTACTTGCATTCAAAATTGTTTAAGCAGAGCACATTTCACGAAGTCCAATTTCAACTTGAGAGATGGCCAGATGTCAAATGGCAGGACTCCAAATATTGAGTGTTCTGTGCTGTTAGAAAAAATAGGCTAGTTTTGTTTTCTTTTGCTCCTTTACAAATAAAGGTCAAGAGAGATAGCAGCAAGGAAAGTCAGAACTGGAATGGATTTAGTGCTATAAATGTCCTCCCTAAAGAGCAAGGATGTAATCTTCTTTTTTTTTTTTTTTTTTGGTTTTTGGGCCACACCCAGTGACGCTCAGGGGTTACTCCTGGCTATGCGCTCAGAAGTTGCTCCTGGCAGGCACGGGGGACCATATGGGAACCGGGGGATCGAACCGCGGTCCGGTCTGTCCTAAGGCAGGCATCTTACCTCCAGCGCCACCACCCGGCCCCGGATGTAATCTTCTTAAAAGGAGGAGATAACAGTTCAATAATCATGTATGGACATAGACTTAATAATTTAGTTGATAGATAAATCATGTAAATCTGTAATGCATTATGACCTCCCCTAAAAATTATTAAAATGATTATGTGGTTTTAATATATTTTGTTGTTTTGAGGAAAAATAAAACATTTGTTTGAGTTTTTGTTGCTATGTATTTGTAGTGTTTGACAATAGTCCTAAAGTCATAATTGACTCCCAATATTGTCATAACTGATGGCAATTTTTTATTGTATTATAAATTGGATTATAGAAGAATTAAAAGATTATTTCTTCAGGGGCTAGAGAGATAGTATAGTGGATAGGGTAGTCGTCTTGCATGTGGTCAACCCAGGTTCAAACCCAGCATCCCAGATGGTCTCCCAAATGCCATTGGGATTGATGCTTGAACGCAGAGCCCAGGAGTAAGCCCTGAGCACTGTCAGATGTGGCCCCTAATCCAAAACTTATAAATAAAACCTTTTAAAAAAAAGTTTACTTTTTCAATTTTCTAGGATTATAAATTGTTTAAACAGGTCCAAAATTTAATGATCATATGGAAAAGACAAAGGCTGTGAGCTGAATAGTTGTCCCAAGCATTCTTAGTTCTTCAAAACAGAGAAGAGAACCACAAAAGATATCTCCATGTGGCACTCATGAATTAGGGCTCTGAACATTTGCAAGTGTGGGTACTCTCAAGAAGAAACTTATATGGTTGCTTTGCTTGTCTTGTTACTTTCCAAAGAGCTGCTGTGGGAAACTGAAGTTTGTTTCCAAAGTCAGAATATGCTGTATTTTCAAGAGCTGTTTCTGAGACTTGATAGCCCAAATGGGACTGGAGCATATGCTTATATGCAGGGGACCCAGACTTGATCATCAGCCCTGCATGGGTTTGCTGAATACTCAGTAAGGAATAGACAATGGGAAAAGGAAAGGAGGAAAAAGGAGGGGGGAGAGAGGGAGGAGAAAGCAAGCTTCTATTTGTAAATGCTTACTTGAAAAATTGGGAGAGGAAGGCAGAGATCCCCATCTCTGTGAAGAGGATAATAAAAAGCGGGTGATTCGGGAAACAGTAAGACATAAGTGAAAATGGCAGCCAAAGAGTAGAAGATGGTGTTCAGTGAAGTTGGTGTCTCATTTAACCTAGTCAGGAAGATGAGTGTTTCCTTTGGGGCAAGTTACTGCATCAAGAATAAGAGAAACACATTAGGGATCTCCCTTGCCCTTAGGAAGGAACTTTTCAAGAAAAAAAAATTGCTGGATGTACACATACAAAGATTTTTTTAAAAGATGATCTCAGGGAGATGAATGCATGTCCTTTGCAGGCCCAAATTTTGTTCCATCTAATTGGAATCAACTTTTTCCTTCTTAAAGGGACAGAATATAAAAATGCAAGTAAAAAGGAGCTATTTTCACGGTTCTGCATTAGAATCTGTGTATTTCTGGACAATTTAAAAATAACTAGAAACTCTCCACCCTACCCTACCACCAGTCCAACTTACAGCAACAAAGGACTTTCATTTCTTTGATTTCTCTGGTGGAATTGGCTTTGGAGGCATGGGGAGAATTGGGTAGCAGCAATGACAAGTTGGAGCTTTTACTTAATTGTTTCCTTAATGGTAACATCAACTGAGGAACATTTTCTTTGAAACCCTAAGAATCCATCTAGTTTACACTAAGTAGGAGCTACTTAAATAACAATGCTACCAAATGTGAGAAAGAGGGGCTATTCTGTGCTCTGGAAGTTACTCCTGGCAGTGCTCAGAGGGCATAATTGGTGCTGGCCAAGATCAAAAGGCTCTGTGCAAGTCAAGTGCCTTACCCCCTGTATTATCTCTCCAGCCTGATTCTGAGGTTTAAATTTTGACATCTGTACATACATGCTGATCCTTCCTTCTGATGCTAGTAGTTTTACTGGACAAAAGTTAGTTGTTCAGAATCCCTTTGAATCTGTAACTTCTTTTCTTTTTTCACCTTTCTTCCTTAAAATTTTTTTTTCCAGATCTTCTTTTCACTTTCTGCAGTAAGAACATCAGGAAGCACAGTCATTTGTCCAGATTGCCTTTGTTCTGAGTGCCATACACTTCATATTATCTTTCACCTCTACATAGAGCAATCCTCAGGTGTACCAATTCCATTGAGCAAGCAGTTTTTCCTAAGTTACATTTTCTCATGTCTCTGTTTCTTCTTCATCTCTTTCATGGATTCCTCATCTCCGTTGGATTTGCAGTTTCTGTCCTTGGGGAGAAGCAGGCAAAATTTAATTTGTAATGGATAGAACTAGTTGTCCACTTAAACAATAGAAAACTGAGTCATAAATTCTGTCTCTGTAAAACTCCTCCATACTTTTGGAAAATGACTCATTTTTCAGGCAGCGTCTGCCCTATAAAGTTGCCAGAAAGTGATCTAACTTGGATAAGCTGATGCTTTGTAGAAATTTCAGAGCCCTTGAAAAGAAAAGGCATTAGGAACTAGAGACTGCTGTATGAATATCTGTGTGCCAAGGTGATCATTCTATCAACACAGTCTTTGTAGTGTTTGGAATGTTCTAGTTATCTTGCTTCAGAATCACCTGGGAAGGCATGTTGCTACAGGTAGTTTGTCCCACCCCTAGAGATTCTGATTTAACCTATCCATGAAGGACCTGAAATTTACACTTCTAACTCATTTCTCCAGTTTCTAAGACTGCTATGTTGGGGATAAGTTTGAGATGTATTCCTCTAGTTAAGCTTTTGACTCACTGAAATCAATGATCAATCAAAAAGTGCAGCCAACTGAGTCTCTCTTGCCATCTCACCTATTTTTAATTAATTAATTAATTAATTAATTTAGGGGGTTGTGGGCCACACATGGTGACGTTCGGGTTACTCCTGGCCCTGCCCTTAGAAATCGCTCGTGGCAGGCTGGGGGACCACAAAGGATGCCAGGGATCGAACCCAGGTCTATCCTTTGTTGCCTGTGTGCAAGAGAAATACCCTCCTGCTGTGCCATCACTCTGGCCCACATCTCACCTATTTACATTGAAATCATTCTCACTGATGATAGTACAGATTGGTTCTCTGGCATACTAAGTTATTGTAAGAGAAAGGAGCTCTCCCACTCAGGACTCAAATCTGCCTTCTCCTTTGATCAAATCAGGATGGCATAAATTTTAAAACTTTTTAACAGCCTATTATTAGAAGAATGAGCCTCAAGATTCTAACTTGTAGAAAATATAAGGTAATTGAGTTTCTTTCTTTCATTTAGTCAGAGAATTACAAGCAAAGTTTTGTAGGTTGAATGCATACTTGGTGCAGGGAAAAGAATTCAGTATTCGAAGAAATTTGAGACTGTGATTCATACTAAAAAGCTATTGAAAAGTTGACTCCTAGTGTCTTGCTAAACTATAGATAATATGGTAGCGTGGAAAGATGGATCATTCATAAAGGAAATCTGTGTTCTTCTGTGCCTTAGACATCAATGCAATAGCCTTGAATAAGTAATTTATTTGAGCCTCTGTTTATGCAGGAAACTAAGGTTTTTTGTTTTTTTTTTTTTTTGGAATGATTATCTTTTAAGTTTCTTTCTGGCCTTGAGATTTCATGGTTTTATGTTTCTTTTTATTTCTAACTCTTTAAGTGCCCCTTCTTTCCCCTTTTCTTCCACCTTCATCCATACCCATTATGAATAGCATGACTTTCTAAGGACTATATTATACTCTAAGAGTGTAAGTGGTGAAGAAATGTAAATAGCAAACTCTCTTTCAGCCTTAATTTTCAAAGGAAGGGATATTTTGTTTTTGTTTTGTTCTTAGAAAAATATCCCTAGTTCTAAAGAGATAGTGTGGTAAGTAGGGCACTTGCTTTGTGTGTAGACAACCTAAGTTTGAACCCCTGCACTCCAGGGGTCCATACCTCCAGAACCCTGCAAGTATTAGCACAACCAGATGTACCCTAGTAGTACTCAGTGCTTGCTCTTCAAATCTGGTTTGAGATTCAACGAGACTGTATATTGCATAGACTAACCTGAGTTAGAGGCATGGCAAGACTAAGTACGATTCCTCCAGAATGAGGATTTAAAAAAAAAAAAAGAATTTGAAATACATTTTATTTACTTACCTGCCATTGTTTTACAATATTACAGAATTTGGAGACTATAGCTTTATACCATTATGGATATTATTCGCTCCATATTTCCCACCAATTCTAGTGCCATCAGTCTACAAAATGACCACTCTACCCATTTCTTTCACCCAACCCTTTCTCTTAGGTACTCCTTTCTCTTAGGTAATCTTTTTTTATTCCCGCAGAATCATGCCATTTTCATGTGGGTGGGTTTTATTAGTTTTGTTGTTTGGGTTATTTATAATATGCTTAAATGCCATTCAGTCATTCCACTTACTGACTTATTTCTCTCTAGTTCTATCCATGTTGCTGCTGCAAAAGTCACAAATTCATCTTCTGTTGTGTATGTGTGTTTGCTTGTTTGTTTATTTGGTTTTGGGCCACACCACGCAGTGCTCGGAGTTTACACCTGACTGCACAAACATAGAGATCACTTTTGGAGGGAAGGAGAGGATCATATGAGTTGCCAGAGGTTGAACTCAAATTCAAGTAGCATGCAAGGAATGCATCCTAGTTGCTGTACTATAGTCCTTTCATCTTATTTTTGATAGCTGAGTAGCATTTGAATGAATATATGCCATACTTTTATTATCCAGTCACCTGATCATTTATGTTGTGAATATTTCAGCTATAAACACGGCGTCACATATATCCTTTTGAATTAGTATCCTCCTATCCTTTGGAGAAATACCTAGGAATGGTTTTGCTGAGTTATAAAATTTTTATTTTTAGAATAATTTTTTTTGGGGGGTGGGTAAAGTTATTTCTATTCAGGACGCGCTCCTGCTCTCAGCTCAGGGATCACTCTTGTCTGGTCTGTGGAAACCATATGTGGTCATGGGAATTGAATCCAGGTCTGTCACAAGGAAGCAAAGTACAGTTCTCTTGGTGAACTATCTCATGGACCTTCTGTTCTTTAGATTTTAAAGATTTCCTATACCATTTTCCAAAGTGGCTATTTCAATGTGCATTTCTGTGCATTTTTCTCCACTTTGTTGTCAGCACTTGTTTCATATTTAAAATATTTTTTTTCCTTTGTCTTTGTTTTTAGGCACACCCGGTGACGCTCAGGGATTACTCTTGACTGTGTGCTCAAAAATCTCTCCAGGCTTTAGGAACCATATGGAATGCTGGGGGGGTGGGGGGGCTGGGGGGTGAGAATTGAACTGCGGTCAGGTTAGGTTCCATCCTAGATTAGCAGATGCAAGGCAGACACCCTACCGCTGCGCCACTGCTCCTGCCCCATGTTTGAAATATTTTAATATTCAGTATTTGAAACAGGCTTTTCTCACTATTGTGATCTGATGTCATTCAGGTTTTGGAAGCATGAATGCTTCGTGTGTGTGTGTGCGTGTTTGTGTGCATGTGTGGACATGTGGGGGGATGTACAAGGTATTGAGCCCTGGACCTGATACTTACATGACCTGTGCTCTATCACTAAGCTCAAAAGATTTGAATTGGGGCCAGAGAGATAGCATGGAGGTAAGGTGTTTGCCTTTCATGCAGAAGGTCATTGGTTCGAATCCTGGCATCCCATAAAGTCCCCCAAGCATGCCAGGAGCAATTTCTGAGCGTGGAGCCAGGAGTAACCCCTGAGCACTGCTGGGTGTGACCCAAAACCAAAACCAAAAAAAAAAAAAAAAAGATTTGAATTGTGCTCTGTGCTCTCATCATTCAAGATATTCAAGGTCAGTTTCTTACTACCTGTTTTGACGTAAAACATTTGCTCACCTTCTAAACTGTACACATGTTCTTTCATATACAGATGTCACCCAGTCAAGGCACTGTTGAGAAAGAAATGGGAATGTTGCAGGTTACAAGTATAACACATAGGGGGAGTTTCCAAGTCATGTAATCAACTAAGCAATTATAGCTCATCAACTTTCATTCAGCCCTCAATCTATGCTGGAATCTACTTTTCTTTTTTTTTTTTTTTTTTTTTTTTTGGTTTTTGGTTTTTGGGTCACACCCGGCAGCGCTCAGGGGTTACTCCTGGCTCCATGCTCAGAAATTGCTCCTGGCAGGCACAGGGGACCATATGGGGCACCGGGATTCGAACCAATGACCTTTTGCATGAAAGGCAAACGCCTTACCTCCATGCTATCTTTTCAAATTGTTTTGTAGAGAAAAAAAATTTTTGTTAGCAGTGAAGAACTCTTCATTAATCATCCCCCCCTTTTTTTACATTATATTCAGTTGGGGTGATTAGGAGAAACAAAAGGATAGAACAAAGGTACAGAATTTTGGAGCCTTGTTAGATAGCCATATTCAGGTCTTCCATGTGTGGACCTATAACACATGCTGTCATAGACCCAGTGACCTCTTACCTTAGAAATCTTACATGCGAGCAGGAGCCTGTGCATGATTACAATGATTTAAAACCAAGTGTTCACACACAAGTGTGTGTGTGTGTGTGTGTGTGTGTGTGTGTGTGTGTGTGTGTGTGTGTGTGTGTGTGTGTGTGTGTCCACACCCATCAATGCTCAGGGATTGCTCCTAGCTCTGCACTTAGGAATCACTCCTGGCTGTCCTATGAGCACTTTATGGGATGCCTACCATCAAACCTGGGTTGGCTGCATTTAAGGAAAATGTCTACTGCTGCTGTACTATCACTCTGGTCCATAGGAGCATCTACTTTGACATGAATACTAACTTGCTTGTGTTCTTCACACACTGTGAGAAGGAGGCTGACCTGTGGGTAGTCAGTCACCTCCCTGTTTCACCTTGCACTCTAGTGACTTCATTCTGGTCTGGACAGTGGAGCACGGGAGCCTTGGGAATTAAATGAAACTTGGCACCTTGGTTCAAAGCCCAATTCCCAGCCTTTACTGACAGCCTGTGTTCTATAACTTCATTTGCTGTCCATGTCCTGAACTTGGCTTTGCAGAACTCAGGAGGTCTAGGGTATTTTCCCCTGGGTTGCCTGGAAAAGTTTTGCTGAACATTTCGGATAACATGTCTCTAAGTCCTGAGAAGGGAGGACTTGTGTGGCAGCTGCCACTGTCCCCCACCCCCACCCCAGAATGGCCTGTGTTTAGAATCAGCTGATACTGATCAAGTGGCAGTGACGCACACATGAGAAACTCTTGATTATGGAAAAACAGAACTAAAGGCAGTGTTGACCAGTCAGGCCACTTGAATGGACATAATGGAAGCCACGATTCCTCTCATTGCTTCCAATAGGGAATCACAAAGAATTCTTTTGTTGTGAATCAGGGAACAGAGTGTAAAGCAAGCCAGAGGAAAAAATGATATAATGACCCAATTGAATCAACTATTTTTATATCAAATAATTTTCTTAGTAGCAATACTCACATTTTTGTGTGTAATCAGATTCATTTGATATGAGTTAACATAAATTCAAGTTTGGGCAATATTTTGCCATGTAAAAGTCTTTCTTTCAGGTGTAAAACAGTTTTTGTTCACCCTGGTATTCTACATGTTGCTCAGGATAGTGGTGCCATGGGGTGACACTAAATCTAATCACAAGTGCAAGCCTGGTGCCAGCAAACTCAGTAAGGAAGTGCTTTTCTCCCCAGTCTTGTCTTCATTGAGGACTCTATCTCTTATCCATTCATCTAGTAAGTGTGCACTACAGGTTAAGTGCACTCCTTTAGGACTGTCACTAAATCTAAATTCCAGGGAGGAGGACGTCTTTGCATTTTCAAATATGATTGAAATATTACCTGATACTTGAGAGAATCTTGACTCCACTATAGTGGCCATATCTAGATTAATGTGCTAGTGTTTTATAATAGTCTTTTTTTGTTTTAACCAATGTGGCTGTTGTTTGGAGCTGAAAATTATTTTGTGCTGGCAAGCAAGTGTTAGACAGTTCTAGGATTTCTTTCTGAATGGACCCCCCCTGTCATTTTCCATGTCAGCAAAATGATAAGCTAAGTTTGGACTATTATACTTAAAGCTAATTTGAAGCTAAAATCAGGCACCATGCAAATTTATAAACATAAGTATGACTTAATAGCAGACAGTGCATTAGAAGGCTTTCTGGTTGTTTTTTTTTTTTATGTTCTGTGAAGGGACCATTTTAAGATAGTCTGGGAAAGAAGTATGTGAGGGAGGAAAATAGATTGGGTGGTGAGATGAACAGAGATGTAGATTTGAGGGGGGTTAAAGATTTTATAATTCTGTATGCCAGGAGCTCCCTTTGTTCGCTGAGAATTCTATGGAAAATGTGAAAAGCTTTCTCACATTTATAAAATGCATTAAAAAGAAAGGCAGGCAGGCAGGCCATTGTATTGAATAAAATGGCTATCAGTGTTTGAAGAAAATAAATTTGCAATAGAATGGTATGTGCTTCCATATTAATGCACAAGATGACATGACTTGGGAAAGCTATAATCTTTGAGCAGCATGTACAGAGGTAATAACTGGCAATCAACAGCAACTGTACAGTGATGTGGAAGACAAAGTCATAGGTATTGCCAATATTGACTTTGATTTGTTTTCTATATTCTTTTTTTTTTTTTTTTTGGTTTTTGGGCCACACCCAGTGACGCTCAGGGGTTACGCCTGGCTATTCGCTCAGCAGTCGCTCCTGGCAGGCACGGGGGACCATATGGGGAACCAGGGGATCGAACCGCGGTCTGTCCTAGGTTAGCGCAGGCACCTTACCTCCAGCGCCACCGCCCGGCCCCCAGGTTTTCTATATTCTTAATGCAGTAGAGATTCAAAAAAAGTTAAGTGTATTTATTTTCTTGTCCCTGTCCCAGCCCCCAAACTAGGATCCTGTGACTCTTAGATGAAGTAATCTTTGTTGGAAGAACTTTGCTCAAATATGCATTCAGCTGTGTGACTTTGAGCACATCAATTTAACCTTTTCCATACACCTGTTTCCTCCTCTGTAAGTAGGTAATGTCTTCTCTGTAGAACTGTTGGTAGGCTCAAGAATAGCACAGCTGGCCTGAGCTCCTGTGTAGAAATGATGACTTGGGGCATCTGCCTCCAATGACCATTTCCCACTTGCTTTATGAAATACCCAATGTGTCATGCTTTGATGATGCCAGGGTGAACTTCCTAGATGGCAGGGAAGATTACACTACACAGAAGTTATGCAGATTACACTAAGCAGAAAACAAATTTGAATTTCTGTATTTCTCTTGAATTTTTCTTAACCTTTAAAA
>PVKC010033163.1:0-14053 GCA_004027635.1 Crocidura indochinensis
TTTTGCATGAAAGGCAAACGCCTTACCTCCATGCTATCTCCCGGGCCCCAATGCTAAGTTTTGATACTTTTGAGGACCCCTTGGGTCTCAGTCCCTCCAGAGCAGGCTGGGCCCAGGTTCTTGGCCATTGCAAGGAGTGTCCTGCCTCCTGTCACCTGAAGCATCAGACACTTTGATGATGTCCAAGCCTGGCTCCCTTTTCTCTGTCAATGCACACTCAGGCTCCCATAGCCTTCAGATAGACATGAATTCTTTGATTATATTGAGTCCATAGAAGCCTTAGAGAAGCTATACGGGTGTCCAAAGAACATATTGAAAATTCTCTTCATCACTTAGAATCAGGAAAATTAAAATCAAAACAACAGATATCTTCCTTTACCAGTGAAACTAGTATGTATAACAAATATCAAAACCAACGAGTGTTGACATGGATATGGAGAAAGAGAGCTCTCATTTACTATTGATAAGAATGCTAACAGGTCTAGATTTTGTAGAAAATAAAATTAAAGAAGTGGGATTGATCTTCCATATGATCCAGAAATTTCACTTCTAGGCATTTATCCCAAGAGTCCAAAAGCTCTTTTCTACCTTTATATTCCTATATTCATTGTAGTTCTGTTCACAATAGCCAACATCTGGAAACAACCCAAGAACAAATGCCTTCATAAAGAAACTATAGTACATAAACACAACTGGATACAACTCAACTATAAAAAAAAAAGATGAAGTCATGTAATTTGATGCTACATAGATGGATCTAGAGAGTAAAGTTAGACAGAAGGAGAGGGACAGGCACAGAATGACCTCTTTCATATGTAAGAGACAAAGTAAAGATCAAGAGACAAAGTAGGAAAAGGAAGCTTACCATAGAGGAGGGAAGATGGGGATAGAAACAAAGAACAGGGGCAGAGTAGGAATTTTGTGACTGTGGCTGAGGGCAGGGGACACTCTGGTGGAGGGTCTGATGTTGGAATGCGTTTATGCACAAAACTCAACTAGTAGTAGTATTATAGATCATGTTCCTAAGCTTTAAAAAAAAGAAGCAGGTTTGGACTAGAGATCTTGCTGTCACCTTCAACTATATTTGCTATAGCAAATAAAGTTTTCTATATTCTACAAATGAAGTTTCCTTTCACTTTTCAAAAAAAAAGCAAATTCTTCACAAAAGGAAAATAATAGGAATAAGATCTTTTCGCTAAAAGGTGAGTCAAAGGAGAGAGGACCATAGAGTTACTGAAGCAAGGAGGAAAAACTGAAAACCTCTATTTGGTATTATCTCCCCAGTCCAAGCCCCTATTTAGACTGAATCGATTTCAGAAGCTGCTTAGATTCCTCTTTTTCTGAACTCCCTCTCTTGTCTTTTTTCCAAGTGCTCCAGTGCTCCAGTCCTCTGGCAGATACATCAGTAAAGTTCTACTGTGGTTCTATTTCTGTCTTCCCCTGCAATGAATACCCTCCAGCCTTCTTCCACACCATATGAATTAAAAGCACATCAGCGAGAAAATTACTGGAAGGAATAAAACTTCATGGCCATCTGGCAGCCTTGTGGTGCAGCCTACCAGCAGTTGTTCACCTTTGGCTGTGAGTTTAGGGCACCACAACACTTCACCAGTCACCAGACTTGATGATCGACCCTTCACAGCAAAGATCTTGAAAGCCACAGAACCCCACAATCAAAAGGAGGGCAAAGCAGAATCACTGCAGTGCCTTCCCTCTCCTCTTCTGATTCTAACAAATTTCCTTCTCCAATATACACCTTTCAGTGCAGGCTCAGCTCACAGAACTCCTCTTGGGGAAGAAGAGAAGGAACACACAAGCTATCACTATTCTTGAAATGATTCCAGAAGCCTCTCTGTTTCTCTTTTCTCTATTTCTCTCTCTCTATCTCTCTCTGTCACACACACACACACACACACACACACACACACACACACACACACACACACACACACACACAGTCCCTGTTTTTGAAATGACTCCAGGAATACCAGATGCACAGACTTTTCCAGGAGGGTGTCAGAGGAGAGTACAGCGCACTGAGAGTACCAAAGGCTCCCTGATTATGCAAGGAATACACGAGCCCCCCTATTCATCACCTCGAGGTAGACTGTTAAATCTCTGGAAGTCTTCCACACGGTTTTGTAAGAGAGATCCATTATGCTCTCCCTCAGGTTCCATTGAGCACCAGCAAACAAACATATGGTGAGTTAAGTTCTAATGGAATTCCACACCACATACAAGCTCTGAGCAGAGCTGTGTGCTAGAGGGGAGTTGGCCTGAAGCAGTCTTTGATGGCAGCCTTTCCAGTGGTTTCTAGAACAGATTTCTACTTACCTTTTTCCCCATATGTAGATGAAAGGACAGGGAATTTTCTAGTAAGATACTTGAGTATTTTCACCTTCATCTCTTCCATGCTCTTAAGGGAGTTGATTTGTTGAACTTGAACAAATCACAACCCTCCTCACCTCACCCCTAGTAAAGATCAGCTTGGTCTTCTCTTTAAAATAGTCACAAACAACACTAGCTCTATTTCACAGGTGTTGTATAATGAAACACCTCAATGGATATAATAATGTTTTGGAAAGCATTTCAGATTCATATAATTAGCATTGCAATCCTCCTCCAGGGTTTACTTGTCTCCCGCCCTTGTTTTTAAGCTGTTTTTGATACGGGAGCCAACCACATTATCCTAAGGAGAGTTAAAAATAAAACTAGAAAGGAGAGTGTTGATAATATTGATATAAGGACCATAAAAGATTCTTTGCAACTACTCAAATTATCTCAAGTCACTTTCACTTCAGAAAGTAGACCTTTAAAAATAAAAATCTATATTCTCTGTCTTCTGCCTTTCCAACACCAAAAAAAAAGAAAGAGTGATTATGGAGTGAGAGCCATACTGATGATTTTGTCTGATCAACTGGAGAAATTTAGATAAATTTGGCTTTTCATTAACTGCAGCTGTTGTTTCTTTCAGTGCCTTAATGCAATTTATCATTTGAATGTGCTGGCTGAGGAGTGTTGCTTGAGTTTTCTTTTGCCTTCAACTGTTAATCCCAACAGTATGAATCCAATTTCTATAGTTAGAATTAAAAAATCCTCTTCCTCTTCTCTAGGGTCGTTCTTGCTGAAAAGTACGTTTTGGATTCTCTCTCTTTCTCTCTTTTTCTCTCTCTGTCTCTCTCTCTCACACACACACACACACACACATACATGCACATAAACATAGCCACACATGCATTATCACTATCACCAGATCCCTTTTCAAGCCCAAATCAAACTTCTGTGTTTTGATATGTAAGTACAGAGCCCCAACATCTCCTGAAGCTCTTGCTAACATGTTAAACATAGCTCCTCATTATAATGATGGGGAGACATTATTATATCATTATTTAGCAGCAATAATGTCACCTTACTTAGCACTATATTAAGTTTTAACTCCAAATTCAAGCATGCAGAAGGTTTTGCCAATTCCATGAGCATCTCAGTTCCAGTGCACCAAAAGGAAGTTTCATGATTTCACATTGACTTGTCTGTGACTGAGAAAGGAGGTCATTTAAAAAATTAGCTTCAAACCATTTGCCTTATTTAAATTAAGCTACTATTTACTTCTATAGGATGATGATTCATGTACAGAAAAAAAAAAAGTAAGCCCCTCTTCTGCCCCCGGCCTCCAGGCCTTCCTGGGGTGGCAGCCCAGGAGGCCAGACAAGGTGGGTGTCGGGGGGGTCCCTCCTGGATGGGGTCCCAAGCTTTCCTCGCCCTTCCCCAGCACTAGGCTGGGAAGGGCACAGGGTGGAGGGCGGGCAGATCCTGGCTTCCAGCTCTCTATCGATCCTTTCTTGAGCTGGAGGCTAGCTCTAGCCGGCATGGGGTTTGGGGAGACCCCGTGAGGAAGACCTTCTCCCTAACTTGGGTGCGCTGGGAGCCTTGATAGGCCCCCAGTCGTTCCCTCTTCTGCCTCAGGCCTCCAGGCCTTCCTGGGGTTTCAGCCCAGCGGCCAGAAATGGTGGGTCCTAACTTGGGGTGTGCTGAGATTTGCTCGGTTTCACTAAGATTGTCACTGGCAATTTCTGACTAGTCTACATGTGGAAAACCGCATGGGGGCTAGCGGCCCCGCGTGCACTTGCATGTATTAAGAGTATTCCCTATCCTTAGTTATGTTTTGCGTATCCAGAATGTCCATTTTGTATTCTTCCTTTCCCACAACCCTACAAAGCTCATTTTTACTCCTTAACTCTCTCATCCCCCAAAAACATCACTAAACTACATTACTCTTTTTAACTTCAGTACTGCACAATCCTAATCACAGACCAAAGTCGTGCATTGTGTATAACAACCCCCAACTATTTCAAAAGACATAAAATGGACGCGTATTCCTTTTGAATATTTCATGTTTTTTTTTCTCTGACAGCTATAAGTCTTACTGAATATTCTCTTATACAGTGACGATTCTGACCACTTTTTATCTTCTCTTTATGAGCTGCTCAATAAGGAATTTTGGTGAAAGAGTCCCCCAGTTTATGCTTTTGATTGAACCATGTCAAGGGGATTGTTGGACTTGTTCTTATGGCCCCAATATGCGCCAATAACGCTACGTGGCATTGTTTCTTTTTTGCATAGGCACATTAAAATGGGAAAATACTATACATACATACATACATACATACATATAAGATCTTATCTAATAGAGATTGGAACACACAAATCTTGTAGTGCAAAGGGACCTTACACCCTGAACATTGACATAACGACCTGGCACAGGCCTCAGAAGAATGGGCATTTTCCATTCACCCCTGAACCAGAGAAGCCATTCACAAAACATCCAAGTCTGCCTATAACATCACCTGGAAACAATTCTCTACCACGGAAGACCCTACCATTGCTCAGACATCAACCTGCTAAAAAGAGACTTCCCTTAACACTGAGAAGACTTAACAACAACGATGATCTGCTTACAGGACAGGGCTCTCTGCATTGCCCTTTAATTGTGAGGTGAAACAAGAGGACGCTCTGCACCATCATGACTGCAATGTAGAATATGCAGATTCCAGGATTTTTAATACAGAAACATGATACCAACAACAGAAACTGTGTGAAATATAAAAATGTGTTGGCACTACTGACAATGTCTGGGATTGGACAAGCTAGCTTGCCTCAAGCCTAGAGTTGGTCTTATGCCAGGAAACTTCAGGGGTAGAGTCTCTTGGTATTTAGGCCAAGGTTATTCCTTTCCATGCCCCTCATATTTTGGTGGGCCTATGAAAACAACAATAGACACTCTAACATCATTTTTACTGTGCTCCTTTTACTCTAATCCTAAAAAAAAAAAAACACTTAAACTTTTGAGGTTAACGTACACTAAAATGCATGTACATGGAAATGTAAGAAAATACTATGCCTTTAATGTTTAAGTAGTTATATAAGTTTTATGGTCTTAGATTGCCTTGTGTGCTGCTAAGATATATTATAATGTATTACAATCTGGGGACTTGAGGGACAAAGTCATTGTACCTGGATTCTGTTTCATTATTTTATTTATTTTAATGTTCTTTGACTGAAAGTTCAAAGTTAAGATATCAGCAAGGGGACTTCTTCTGATAATTATGTTATGGGTGATTGTCCTTCCACTGTAACTTTACCTTGTCCTCTTTCTTTGCATCTTTGTTCTCATAATTAAAAATAAAAAATTTTTAAAAAGTAAATTAGGAGGACATAGAAATTATTTCCTACTAATGTTCTAAGCAAAATATGCCCATCTTTATGTGGTTTCTCATTATTCTTAGAATTCTAGTTACCATCTTAATTATTATATTGTTTCTCTTGCAAGAGAAGAAGAAAGGAGCAGACTATTTTCTTTTTTGTATCATGATGAATTCACTGTCAGTAATAATTAAATGCCATGGGGTGGTAGCCACCAATTGAATACTGACATCTTTTAAGAAAACCCACCCAGAGAACTAAAAAATAGAAACATCTTAGCATCTCTGTCATTTCTGACTTCATTTATGTAGGCAGGATCCTAACATCTTAAATCAAAATGAGGGTTGGAGCTGGGGAGGTAGAGCACAGTCTCCAGAGCAAATAATTATTCTATTCTCAGAATAAGAGATCACAGAAGAACAGATACTTATGTTGTAAAATTTTCCGAAGTAGAAGAAGGGGGTGAGGAATGGGGTCTTTAAGTCTGATGTATTCTGGAAACTAGAAACAACAAAGAATGTGGATCATTTCAGAGAATTTATAAACAAGACGGGGTCATTTTCAAAAAGTCCTGGCTATGATTTGAGTCTTTGAGAGAGTGAAGGTAGGCCAGGAAGCACAGGAAATGTCATTCGGTAATTTTCCAATAATTGATTTTTTTAAGCTTCTACTTCGACTATTAAAGAACCAGCCACAAAAATCACTAGCACATGCGGATAAAAAAAAAAAAAAACTATCTGATGCAGGTGGAATTAAACTATGTTCACTGAAACTGTCAAACCTTTTATTTTAAAAAAATAAAATAAAAAGGAGACCAAGGTTGGTGCTTTTGTGAGGGGCTCTGAAGTGAAGATCACTTGGAAATGCTAATGCAGTCACTTTTTAAGGAATTCTACTCATTCAGACAAGAAAAGACATCTGTTTTTAAGCTTTTGGGCCATACTCAGCAGTGCTCAAGGGTTATTCCTGACTCTGCACTCAGAAATTACTCTTGGCAGGCTCAGGAGATTATATGGGATGCGAGGAATCGAACATGGGTTGGCCTCATGTAAGACAAACCCACAATGCTATCTCTCCAACCCCAAGAAAAGGCATCTTTACAACATACTTTGGTGGTTGGCCACTCTGGAGGGTGGCAAAATCTGAGAAACAAATGATGTCCTTGAAATTTTTTGTCTTTCAAAGTTTTTAAGTTCAGAGAAACTTAGCCACATTCATGTGTTTGCCAGTTTAAATCTCAGCTCACCATACAATATGAGTAACCACTAACATGTCATGATGTCCTTCCCATTTATATGCAGCCCATCTCTGTTTGTTTATTTGAACCTCCTGTTTCCTACAGCTTATTGTTCCCTCACATGAAGGGATTAGTATTGGATTCCACATGTCTTGCTTGTCTTCCTTCAACTTCACGTGCTTTGGGTATCCAGTCACTCTTCCACAGGTCACAGGTCAAGTAAACAGACAAAGCAAGATTCTGTCAAGCACAACCACCAGGGCAAGGCCTGACCAGACCTTGCAGATTTTTCCCAGAAAAGCTTAGTTGCCGTGCCTGAGTCACAGAGTTTTCCTATCAGGGACACTGGTGGGAACAGTGTAACCTGTCATTCCAGATGCAAAACCAATGCCAATTTCTGAAACAGTGACATCAAATCTCCTTTCTCTCTTCCTCTAAAAATCCTTAGCTAAGAACTTTCCCTGAAAGATGGGAACCCTCTACTCTCCTCCCAAAAATATTCCATTTCTCCAGGATTCCAGGGCAATCAAACAAATGACATCTAGAAAGTGACTCATAACAAAATCTTTGAGAGTGGATGATGAAGCAACTCTAGGCTCTCTTAGAGATGTTAAAATTCTCCCTCCTTATTTTCTGGTGAATGCTATCCACTCAATTCCAACCCACAAAATCAAATACAGCAACATATCTATTTGGTACTACAAAGGGTCCATTTCACATCAGATGAACCCAACCATTCCCTTGCCACCAATGCTCAGTGATGACTGTTCCATCACTTAGGAAAGGCAAAAGAGTAGAACAGACAAGATAGGAACCATAAGACTACTTCCTTACAACACAAATATCCCAACAGCATTGCTATTCCATACCATGCCTAGATAAAAATTAAAACAAATAAATATCAATCTATGTAAATTTTACCCCAGAATAATCTTAACCTGCTAGGATCTTTCTGGAAAACACCTTCTAGCATTATTGGCCATGAGTCTGCAGTAAACTGATGAATAAATTGTCTTTTTGTACAACTACTAGGGTAGATAAAATGTGCTTTATGTAATACAAGTTCAGAATCAATGTCATAAATTTATATTTTTGCCTCCCTGAAACATTTGCAAGAAACTACAACTTCAAAATACTTTTCTTGAACACTCTTAGCCACCCAGTAGATGGTCATCTGTCCCGTTAGCTAACTCATCATTGTGCAATCAAGAACTTTCCATACTATTTTACTTTCTCAACATGAACAATGACTACATGAACTGCAGTGTAGATGAAGAGATGTATTCAATAAATATTTAATAAGTTTTCCTGGCCCGGGAGATAGCATGGAGGTAAGACGTTTGCTTTTCATGCAAAAAGGTCATTGGTTCGAATCCCGGTGCTCCATATGGTCCCCCATGCCTGCCAGGAGCAATTTCTGAACATGGAGCCAGGAGTAACCCCTGAGCACTGCCGGGTGTGACCCAAAAAAAAATAATAATAATAAGTCTTCCTGTGCATGCTAGGCAATTTATGATTACCAATGAGGCAATGATGAATTAGACAACTAGGAGTTTGTCCCTGTGGATTTCACTACCCTCTCCTTTATTTCATGAGATTTGTAGCGACATCATTTAACCAATGAAGAAATCCTGCCAGATAGAGCCAGGATTGAAATCCAGCTTGGCTATCTTTAAACAACTGGGTTTTTTTTTTCTAGAAAATAACAAGGTCTTCTGCTTTAAAGAGCCATTTGTAGAACTAGAGCTGTTCTGTTGCTTTGCTCTTCTCACTGTTCTTGAAAAAATGCTAAGAGACCATCGTAAGTGCCAGTCAGGCACTCTTCCTATTCAGTTCAGGGCTGCTATACTGTCAGTGAAAAGAGAACTGACCACTCTTCTCCCTGAAGGTCGAGCACTGAAGTCTAAAGCACTGAGGCCTAATAAGTTGCCTCTCAGAACATAATTAAGGCAATAGCAATGCCAAAATCTCCAAGAGATTTATGGAAAAAAATCTTGAAAGGTGGGACATTGATACTTAAAAAAATTAAAAGAACACCAAAGTCATAAGATAAGAAGAGTTTTGAGACCGGAGTAGTGGCACATAGCAGTAAGATGTCTGCCTTGCCAGCTCTAGCCTAGGACATACTGTGGTTAGATCCTCTGGTGTCCCATATGGTCCCCCAAGCCAGGAGCAATTTCTGAGAGCATAGTCAGAAGTAACCTGAGCATCACTGGGTGTGGCCAAAAAAATCCCCCCCCCGAAAAATCAGATGAGTTTTATTCAATTTGTCTACATGTATTATAATATTTAATTGAATTGCCTATGGTAACGGTATTAACTCATCCTTTACCTTATGTAATTTTTATTTTTCTTGCTTTCAAATAGCAATAATATTATATAGTTTTCTATGTTAAAAGTTTTTGAAACTTTGGGGCCGGGCGGTGGCGCTGGAGAGTAAGGTGCCTGCCTTGCCTGCACTAGCCTAGGACGAACTGCGGTTCGATCCCCAGGTTTCCCATATGGTCCCCCGTGCCTGCCAGGAGCGATTTCTGAGCGAATAGCCAGGAGTAACCCCTGAGTATCACTGGGTGTGGTCCAAAAAAAAAAAGTTTTTGAAACTTTGCAATTTGTCTGAAAGTTTATATCCCATGACTTAGATTCTTTTAACCACCATTATACATTTAGCTTTTAAAGCTAATGTTTTGCAATTCATGAAAGTGAGAGAAACAAAATACTTGTCTTTTCATCTGAGTTATTTCACTTGAAACAGTTCCCAAGTCCATCTCGGTTGTTACAAATGGAAAATTTTCCTTTGTATGGTTGAATCATATACTATATATGGAGGTATTGAACTTTTTATTTACTCATTTCTTTTTTCCTTTACTAATTTTTTTTTGGTTTTTGGGTCACACCCGGCAGTGCTCAGGGGTTACTCCTGGCTCCATGCTCAGAAATTGCTCCTGGCAGGCACGGGGGACCATATGGGGCACCGGGATTTGAACCGATGACCTTTTGCATGAAAGGCAAATGCCTTACCTCCATGCTATCTCCTGGGTCCCCTTTACTAATATTTTTATTTAAGCACCATGGTTACAAACTTATTCACAATTAAGCTTCAGTCATAAAATGTACACACACCCCCATTCACCAGTGCAAACTTCCCACCACCGGTGTCTCCTATTTCCTCCTTTCCCACACCCTGCCTGTCTTCAAGACAGGCATTCTATTTATCTCACTGTCATTGTCATGATAGTTGCTAGTGTAGTTATTTCTCTAACTGTGCTCATCATTCTCTGTGCTAAGCTTCATATCATGGGTTGGTTCTTCCATCCCTCATCTCTATTGTCTCTGGGTATTATTAACGTACTGTCTTTTATTTTTCTTAAATCCCACAGATGAGTGAGTTTATTCTGTGTCTATCTCCCTCTGACTTATTTCACTCAGCGTTATAGTCTCCATACTCATTCGTGTATAGGCAAATTTCATGACTTTATTTTTTCTAATAGCTGCACAGTGTATATGTAGTGCATATATACATATGCATATGCATATGCAGTGCATTGTGTATGTGCACCGGAAGTTTTTAGCTACTCATTTGTTTTTGGACACCTGGGTTGTTTCCAGATTGTAGTTATTATAAATAGAGCTGCAATGAGCATAGACACACAAAGGGCATTTTTGTGTTGGGTTTTTATGTTCCTAGGATATATCTCTAGGAGTTTAATTTACCCATTTCTTAATCATCATTGATATCTTAGTTAATACTTCAATAAACATGAAAGAACAGATAAATTTTGCAGTATAATTGACATGCTGGCATGCTGACTCTCATATGGTAGTTTTATTTTTTTATTTTTAGAGACTATACTTTTCTGTACTGGTTCTTTTTTATATCTTTTTTTTTCTTTACTTAAACATCTTGATTACAAATATGATTGTAATTATGCTTCAGTCATGTAAAAAGCACCCCCCTTCACCAGTGCAACATTCCTACCACCAATGTCCCAAAATCTCCCTCCATCCCACCCTACCCCCACCTGTACTCTAGACAGTCTTTCCAGTTCCCTCATTCATTCACATGATTATGGTAGTTATCAGTGTAGTTATTTCTATAACTTCACTCACCACTTTTTGTGGTGAGCTTCATGAAGTGAACTGGAAGCTCCAGCTCTCCTCTCATTGTCGCTAAGGATTGTTGCAAAAATGACTTTTTATTTTTCTTAAAACCCATAGATGAATGAGACTATTTTGCCTCTCTATCTCTCCCTCTGACTTATTTCACTCAGCATGATAGATTCCATGTACATCCATGTATATGAAAATTTCATGACTTCATCTCTCCTGACGGCTACATAATAGTCCATTGTGTATATGTACCACCATTTCTTTAGCCATTCATCTGTTGAAGGGCATCTTGGTTGTTTCCAGAGCCTGGCTATTGTGAATAGTGCTGCAATAAATATAGGTGTGAAGAAGGGGTTTTTGTATTGTATTCTGTGTTCCTAGCATATATTCCTAGGAGTGGAATAGCTGGGTGGGATGGGAGCTCAATTTCCAGTTTTTGGAGGAATCTTCATATGGCTTTCCATAGAGGTTGGACTAGATGGCATTCCCACCAGTAGTGGATAAGAGTTCCTTTCTCTCCACATCCCCACCAGCACAGATTGTTCTCATTCTTTGTTTGCCAACCTCTGTGGTGTGAGATAGTATCTCATCGTTGTTTTGATTTGCATATCCCTGATGATCAGTGATGCGAAGCATTTCTATACTGGTTCTTTTAATTACATTACCACTAACATGCTCAGGGTCCTACTTCACATCCTTAACACTTTATTGACTTTCTAATAACCATTCTAAGAGATGTGTGTTGATAGATAATTGGGTATTGGTTTGTATTTTGCTAAGTGATGCTAAACTCATATTCATGTATACATACTGTTATCATTATTTAATAAGCCCTGTTTCTTGTGTACATACAACTTGTATGCTTACATATGATTAAATCTAGTCCTGTGATATTTTAGGTTCCATTTGCATAGAATATCTTTTTCAATACCTTCAGTTTAAAACTATGTATATCTTTAAAACCACATTGAACTAATTGAAAGCTGCATATAATTAGGTCTTGTTTTTTTTCCATTAAGTTGCTCTATGACTTTGTAAAATGGAATCCATTTAAAGTAATTGTTATTATGTACAAACTTTATCACATTTTGTTTTTTGGATATTTTAGAGTTATTTTGCATATTTTTTATTTTCTTGAAATTTTCTTTAGGGAATTTCAATGATGTATATGATTTCCTTCTCTTTTGCAGAGAGATTAGATCACCTTAGGTGGTATTCCAGGAACCATGTGGTGCTAGGATCAGATACATGAAAGGTAAACACCTAACCACCAAAGTCTTGTGCTAGCCTGATTCTCTTCTATTGTCCTGTAGTTATTATAGATATTTTTGTGATTACTCTGAGACTTACATAAAACATCTTATTGATATTTGAAATTGAAAATTTTGATAGAACACAAAAACAAGCATTTTTATTTTTTCCAACAGCTTATACTTTTGATGCACAAGTGACATATTTTATCATTTGTTTCCATAATTTTCTATGATAGGATCAGGGAGATAGCTCAAAGATATGGAATATATGCTTGACATGCTGGTGTTTCAGGTTTGTTTCCCAGTAATCCATTGGCCTTCAAGCACCAACCTCTAAGCCATTAATAGCTCCTGAGAACAATTGGGTATGTTTCAAAAAGGGAAACATGAATAATACATTATTCTATATATTCATAATAACATGTTATTATAGCGATGATAATATTTTGTCCTTTAATATTAGCAGTAAAGTTAAGTGCTTGACATACCACTATATTTCAGTATTAAAGTTTACTAAATATTGATATCTTATTCCATATGTTGTAAATTTTCTCAAGTTTTCATATTACTATATTTTATTTCAGTTGAAGAAGGTCTTTGAATCATTTCTTGTAAGGGGTTAAACTCACATTATATTTAGTTTTTTAGAAAAGTATTTATCCAGTTTACATATAAATAATAACTTTTTTGAGAAAATTATTGTTAATTAGAAACTTCCTTTTACTTCCAGAATTTTGACTATTCCATCCCACTCTGCTGATCTATACGTTTTTGTATAGAAATCTATTTATAATAATGGCTTTGAATGAGATTTTTTCTTTTTCTTTTTAAGATATTTTGTTTTTTACACTTTAGACAGTGTTATGGTTATGTGTCTTGGCAAAGATAATTTGTATTTAAATTAAAGACTTATCTATAAACTTGATGAATTTGAGTGCATTAATCTCTCTGGAGCTGGAGAGCTACTACAGCTGTGGTATTATTCACACATTTATCACATAGACTACTAAGATTGTCACAGTTTGACCCTTTTACCTGGCCTCCTCAGTGACCCTCTCTTCCATTTTCCCTAACAGTTTTATCTGAATATCTTTTCTGAGAGGTATTAGAAGGGCAACAATTCTTCACAGTAACCAGAATGTTCTAAGATCATGACATACGCAAGATGTATTTTTCCAGTATTTCTTATTATAATAATTTATCCCCACTTGGCTTCATGGTGAGATAGTAAACTCAAGATGTGTGTATCGGGTAGCTCTTGGTTATTTTATATACCCAACAGAGATCTCAAACAAAGAAAATTCTGGAGAAAGTCACCATAATCTCAGGGTTTTCCCATGTGCTCATTCATTTCAGATGACAAACTATCATTTATCTCCTATCAAAGGTTCTCACCCTTGGCTACGCCTCAGAAACAATTGGTGATTATAGGTATGTGGGGTGGGGAAAGGAGGTTCAGAAGCCCTGTGACTGCTTAGCCTAAAATCTAAAGATTTATATTATTTTGCTTTTGGTTGAATCTAATAACAATATTTTCTAAATCTCCCCTAAATTATTCGAGGTTGAAACCCACCATGCTACTGAGATCATCTCCCAACATACATGGCATTAGCCCTCTTTTTCTTTTAGCACAGGTTAGAACTTTGACATTTCAAGTAAATTCTTCATAGCTATTAGGAAAAGAGATCTCTGAAGGGCCAGAGAGATAGCACAAGAGATAGATGCTTGCTTTGCAAGTGGCCAATCCACCTTCAAT
>PVKC010033164.1:0-14054 GCA_004027635.1 Crocidura indochinensis
GAAAATTAAATAAAATAATATAATATAAAATATAAAATAAAATAAAATTGGAGACATCAACTTAATTATCTACACTAAAATAAAGAAGTCAAAAAATCAATCAATAAATATACATGTGGATAAAAGGATTATTTTGTGCTTTTACTTTCTTTTTCCCCCTGCATAGGCACAGTAACTATTGGGGACATTATAGAGGAATTCCCTTGGCCTAGGACAGTGGTCGGCAAGCTGCGGCTCTTGAGCCACATGTGGCTCTTTACACTTTTTAATGTGCCTCTTCTGTGTGGAAGGTTCCGGCTCCAGGAGTCAGGACTCTACTCCTAGTCCCTGTCAATGTGGCTCTCAAATATAAATTTCAATCGTGGTTTTGGCGAGATTTGGCTCAGTTAAAAAAAAAAAAAGGTTGCCCACCACTGGCCTAGAAGATAAAGGGTTTCCCCACCCCTGAAGCCTACTGTCATGGGATTAACTATAGACTCCTTGCATGATCATTTACTCTCCCCTTGATGCTTTTGTGGTGTATGGAAGATATCTGCTTTGTCATGGATGGTAAAATCAGACCTCTGTATCTAGAGATCTTGGTGTCTGTACAGCTCAAGGAATGTGGCTTATGATGAAGTCCTTCTTTGTGGTTCTAGTAATTCTGCTTCTTCAGTGTCGTTTTATTCCATCTTCTGAAGTTGGTGGTCTTGGTCATTATGCTGCTCCTCGGATGGGGCCTAGGATAGTCTTTTGTTATGTTTCCGGAAGATCCGTTCAGTTGTGATTGTCTCAATCAGACCCCTGGTTTGTTGAACAGATCGTAGACCAAAACCTAGGCTTGAGCTTTTTGTTGTTGTTGATGTTGGTCCCGGGATGCATACTGTCCAGTCCTGGTTGTAACTGTTAGGGTCTGGGGGAAAATCCCCATCCTCAGGGTGCCTGAGAGTTCCAAGGAATGACTTAGAGACCATGGAAAAGCAAAAGTGAGCTTTTATTCTGGATCCAGGGTCAGTGCCCTGAGACAGATCCCCAAGCAAAGACCCTAAGCTTTGTCTGAGCAAAGTGTATAACAGATCATTTCTTAAAGGAACAGTCTCATCATTTCTTACAGGCAGCAGGCGCAGCTGTGAATTTTTACATCATAGCTTAGTCAGAAGAAAGAGACATTCATTAAACGTAGGAACAAAGGAACAGTCATTAAACTTAACAAGAATACGTATCAAATTTAAGATTACACTCTTATTCCAGCACAGAGTCGAGAGAACATTCTGATCTAGGCATCCCCCCACAAGGGAGACAGGAGCCAGGAGACTGTTAAAACTCAAGGTTACATCTTTTTCAGGGGAGGAAGTGCATGCAGTCAATTACTGAAATTTTGCAAACTGCAACATAGAGCATGAGGGAGCAGGCATAGGCTATGTGCCGAATGTCACAGTCACCAGAAGCTAGCCCTGAAGGCTTGGGGTGGGTGCTGAGTCTCTCAGTGCTGAGAGTCTCCCTTTGATGCACTTATCTAGTCCTCCAGACTAAGTCTGTCTGCTATTAGGCCAGGTTCTGAAAAGAGGCAATTGAATTTAGAAACATAAGAAGACTTAAAACTTAACTAGTTTTGGTGTATATACCTTATAAAGCTTAAAACTTAGTTAAAACAGGTAACCATAACATGAATATAATAGTGAGCATTAGCAAGTTAGAGTCACATATACCCAGGGCCAGTTTTTATCTTCCTAGGCCGGCTGGCCTTGGGGGCTATGTGGGGGTGGGCTGTCTGTGCCTTTCGGGCAAGGAGGCTTCTGCTTGTTAGCTAGAATTAAAATGGAGCAGCTAAGTGTAAAAAGAAACTTAAGGGCCCGGGAGATAGCATGGAGGTAAGGTGTTTGCCTTTCATGCAAAAGGTCATCGGTTTGCATCCTGGTGCCCCGTGCCTGCCAGGAGCAATTTCAGAGCATGGAGCCAGGAGTAACCCCTGAGCGCTGCCAGGTGTGACCCAAAAACCAAAAAAAAAAAAAAAAAAAAAAAAAAAAAAAAAAAAAAAAAAAAAAAAAAAAAAAAAAAAAAAAAAAAAAAAAAAAAAAAAGAAACTTAAAGCATGTAAAGTCAGAAAGTTTTCCTCAACAATAACAACCAGTTATCTGTAGATAGCGATCTTGGCTTTTGCACAGAACAAAGGGTGACATGTCTTCTGTAAATCACCCATTCTTTATTCACCTTTTGTGGATCCTTAGTTTTATAGTTTGGTAAATAATTTTGCAATGAAGATGGCATGCAGAGATATCTTCAAGAGTGTTTTTACTTCTGAGTGGATATACAGTCTTATTATGATTTACATTTAAATTTCCCTAAAGTTGCGGCTGTAATACAAGAAAAATAGATGTTTGGCCTCCAGTTCACTAGAAACTGCTTCACCAGAAGCACGCAATTTGGCCTTCACCCACAGTTCACAATCCTAATCCCTTGGAATTTCCAAATATGGAGAGTGAGGAGAAGTCTTAGTGATGTGAAAGAGTCGACTTCTTGAATTAAATAAAAATGAAGGGGCTGGAGTGATAACAACACAATGTGTAGGACATCTGCCATGCAATCAGCCAACCCAGGCTCCTCAGTATCCCATATGGTCCTCCGAGAGCCATCAGGAGTAATTCCTGATTGCAGAGCCAAGTGTAACCCCTGAGCTCTGCTGGATGTTGCCCCAAACCAAACAAATAAATAAGGAGTTTAATGGCTGGCTTGCCTGGAGAACAGCCATTGGAACTATAGGACAGGAATTTCAAGTCCACCCCTAGATCTCCAGGAAGGTTGAATTCAGCCAGAAAGTGGTGCAACTGAGCATTCCTAAGAAATGAAACACCAAAAAAAGCCTAGCAAGAGGGGTCAGGAGCTTCCAACTGGGTGAGCTCTCCCTCTATAATCAGTCTGTATGTAAGTGTGTAAATATGCTTCTTGATTTCTGTGAAAACACACAACAGATGAGGGCACCTCTGATTTACAGGCATTTGATCAGAAGCACAAGTGAAGAAGTTTGGGTTTGAGGGTCAAGATCGGCTTTGGAAAAGGGTGGGCACTTGGCATTCTCAGGGAGACTTGGCCCATCACCTGTGGAATATGTTGGATATTTTGGTAGACTGTCACAACAGATCTGAATTGCACTGTCCTTATATCTAATCATAGAGAAGTGATTTCCTAAGATAATCAAAGAGCCTGGTCTAAGGACCATGTTCTGCTTTCTGAGGGGTGAAGTAAGGTGGGATAGTAAAGTAAGGGGGGCAGTAAAGGTTTTCACCAGGGGCCGGTGGAGAGGAAATTTATCCTGTTCAAAGGACCGCTGCAAACTCACACACATTCCGGGCTTTTTTCTTTTCTTGATATGTACATGAGGCCGGTGATGCTAGATCCCAGGGTAGTAGTTTATAAATTTAAAAACCAAAGCCACTTTAGGGAAATAACTCCAATAACTCTTTATTTTAGGCGGGAAAGGGATATGATATGCCTCAGCCAATCAGATTGGGAAGATATAACCCGATGTGTCTCAGCCAATCAGGTTAGGAGGAAAACAGAAAAAGGAGACAAACAGGATAAGTATTGTGTTTAAGAGAAAAAAAAGAACGTGGGCTCTGTTAGGAAGAAAAACAGAATGTGTACATTGCCTAGGGAGAAAAACAAGAAGTGTTCTCTGTTAGGCTCTGTGTGCTTAGCTGCACTGCTCCTCCCACTATAACCCTTACCCCACTTGATAGCCACCTTTCTCCCTCCTGCTCCACTAGTGGTGGCCTTTGTGCTACCTCCTCCTCCGTTCTTTGATGGAGTGAGCAGTGGAGGGAGATGCATTAGGCATGTCTGGAACTATCTCATAAATCTTCCAGTGTCTGGGCTGGGCGAGTGAAATGAGGTCTGCAAAAATGACACAGTCACTAAACAAGAGGATCCGCCAGTTCTCGGTTTTCCAAGGAACTTGACTGTACTTTGGAAGCGATGGTGGGAGGGTGGAGTCCTGGACCATCTTTGAAGGGTCACAAGTGCAGCTAAAGGGCAGCATAAGGACAAAGAGAAGGCCTTTAGTGTCTGTGACCACTAGAAAGAACATTCACAGACGACACCCAGTGGTAATTTGCGAAACTACATATTGGTCGGCAATAGACATGCAGCATATGAAAGGCACCAGCGTCAAACAGGACACTCAAAGGACAGGGTGCGAAGTCCCAACCAAACCTGACAATAGGTCCAATTGACCTACTCAACAATTGACAAAGGCAAGCACAGGTGACCTGCTTGAATAGCCCTGTGGCTGGCCTGATGTGACTGCTTCACTTCCAACTTTTGCTTGCATGGATTCCAGTGAGTGTGATTTACTCTGGGACAGAAAGGAAGTAGTGGAGGGACTCAGTAAGGCAGTCAGAATTTTCCTAGCTCCTCACAACAGAGAGATGTGTATAGTGGGGGCAGGGTGAGAAGGACACCTGGCCAGTCTCCTCCGCAACCCCCCTTTGCCACTCGCTATTATCAGGTGCCTTGGGTTGAGCTTTGCCGCCCTGGAAAGGAAGCTCTAATGGGCAGCAACTCTGTCAGGTTCAGCCAGCAGGCACCAGGAGCTCACAGGATTTTACAAGTTTGCATCTACAATCCCCACTTTGGAGCCATTAGAAACCGACTCTTAGGACCATTTTTTTGCTTTAACTGAACTGAATCCAGATCTGGAGGGACCATAAGCCTATACTGGCCTTAAGGGCTGAGTCAAGACTGGTCTACTTGCCAACTCTGAACCTACAATAATCCTCCTCATACAGAATCTTCCCTCGACCCACTAAGGAAATGGTGGGCAGGTAAAAATCATTTCAACTAAGAAGAGTGATTGGGCCGAAGAGATAGCACAGTGGTAGGGCATTTGCTTTGCAAGCGGCCAACCCAGGACCAAAGGTGGTTCGAATCCTGGCATCCCATATGGTCCCCCATGCCTGCCAGGAGTGATTTCCGAGCAGATAACCAGGAGTAACTCCTGAGCACCTATGGGTGTGCCCAACAAACAAAAAAATAAATAAATAATAGAAGAGTGATTGTTTTCTCAAGATTCCATTCTGGACAGCTAACTAGCTATTTTACCTACAAGAACTGAATCTTCTGCACATTAAAACAAAAAATGTCACCTTTTGAATACAATTTTTATAAGTTTTAATAAGCTGATAGACATTTTATGATAAGATTAAGAAGTCTACAATCCATATAAATGAACATTTGATATACAAGAGCAATAGAGTGATAGATACTGCTTGCTTGGATTCCAATTATCTGTAGGGTTTACTTGTTTTTTATTTATCAATGGGATTTACTTGTTTTTCATATCCATTATACATATAGTATGTTGCAATACTGCCCTTGATGGGGTTGACTGATGGAGGGATGAAGGATGGGCTTTTCTCCTCCAGCTCAGACCACACATCTGTTACCCTGTTCAGCCGGCGGTTCTGAGGTGAATGCGGTGGGAAGAAAGTTAACAGGCAGTCAGGCTTCTAAAGAAAACAGCTTTTATTCTTTGGAAGAGGCTGAAGCCAAAAGGCCCCAGAATCAGCCCCAGGAAAAAAGCCCTCACCTTCCACAGACCCTTGCTTTTATACCCCAGAATCAGGTACCACCCAATGGTGGGATCAGGTATAACCCAATAGTGGGAGCAGAATCAGGTACCACCCTAGAGTGGGAGCAGAATGCCCGGTCACACCCTACAGTAGGGTAAAATCACCGATCAGAGTAGGGTCAGTAACATAATAATCCCATTGAAATGTTTACATACACAATAATAGTATACACTAATTTTATTATAATTGGAAAAGCTTCTTAGTGCTTTCCATCTCTGGCAGGTAGAAGGAAGCACAACTCTTAATCTTGGTGATCTGAACACTGCAGTTACCATAATTCATGTAAAACATCCCATAAGTGTGTCTTTGTACATTCATAAGTAGTCTCTTAAAATTTTTAATAGCCAGTATTTACTAGGTACTTGTGCAATAGCAGACAGTTTTCTGGGAGCTGTTGGTCCAATACTAAGTGACATAAGAAAGTATTTAAAAATATATTGTACCATCAACTAATTAGTGAGATTAAAAATTAGAAAAATACTACTTTTTATGTTAACACCAAAAAAAAAACACTTTAGATTAAACTTAACAAAATATATCATATAAACTGCAAAACTCTGGAAAACATTATCCAAGAAGAACCAAAGAAATGGAGAGCCCATAAAGGAAATAGTTCCTAGGATACAAAAGTCACCCACAGAATAGGAGAAACTATTCACCCAATACCCGTCAGACAAGGGGCTAATATCTAAGATATACAAGTTACTGACAGAACTTAACAAGACAAAAACATCTAACCCCATCAAAAAAATGGAGAGAATAAATGAACAGACACTTCCTCAAAGAAGAAATACAAATGGCCAAAAGGTATATGAAAAAATGTTATACATCACTAATTATCAGGGAGATGCAAATCAAAACAACAATGAAGTACCATCTCATGCCACAGAGACTGGCACTAATCACAAATAACAAGAACAATCAATGCTGGTGGGGATGTCGGGAAAAAGGAGCTCTCATCCACTGCTGGTGGGAATGCCATCTAGCCCAGCCCTTATGGAAAACAATATGGAGATTCCTCAAAAAACAACAACAACAACAACAACAACAACAACAACTGTAAATTGAGCTCCCCTATGATCCAGCTATCACACTCCCGAGGCCTTAGGAATACAAAAATGCAACACAAAAATCCCTTCCTCACACCTATATTCATTGCAGCACTATTTCCAATAGCCAGACTCTGGAAACAACTAAGATGCCCTTTAACAGATAAATGGCCAAACAAACTGGTTCGTATACACAATGGAATATTATGCAACCATTAGAGAGATGGAGTCATAACATTTTCTTAATTATTTTCTCAATGAAGTAAGTCAGAGGGAGAGAGAGACACACACACAGAAGTCTCACTTATCTATGCATCTTAAGAAAGATAAAAGACATTATTGTAATAATGCCCAGAGATGAGAGCTGGAAGAACCAGATCATGATATGAAGCTCACCTCAAAGAGCAGTGAGTGCAGATAGAGAAATAATACATTAACACCTACCATGGCAATGTTAATGAGTGAGAGAAGTAGAATGCCTGTCTTGAATACAGGCAGGGGGTGTGAGAGAAGGCGATGGAAAGCATTGGGGGTGGGAATGTTGAACTGGTAAAGGGTTTTTTTTTATGTGTGTGATAGAAAACCAACTACAGTCATGTTTGTTATCGTGGTGTTTAAATAAAGATATTATTTTTTAAAAAGAAATAAGATAGTCCACGTTAGTAGGGATTTAAAATGACCAATATTGTCAACATGTCATTTTCTCTTTGCTTAATGTACAGATATAAAGCAACCTACATAGAATGACCAGAAAAATCTGTGACTGTCACAGTCTCTAAATACCGTATGGAAGAAGCAGAAAAATCTCAATGATGAATATGGAAAAGGAGAGAAACTGACATGGAACAAACTTTCCTTGAGCCATAAAGATAGAGTGAAATTGACAATTAGAGAAAAATTTGAGAGGACAGAGTGGAGTACCCCCAACTGTGCCACAGAAGCACAGCCAACTGCTATTTGTAGAGGTGCTATTGCTATTTGCTCTCAGGAGGATCAGAAAGTCATTTCAAACAAGTGGAAATTCCCCATGTGAAAAAAATATCGACTCCATACAAAAAAATATTTACTCCAAATGTTACTAAAATTAGAACCCTGAAAGATTCTAAGATTTGTTTTCTCTCTTTTGAGGTCACACCTGAAGGTGTTCAGGGCTTACTCCTGAACTCTGGGCTTCAGAGCTTACTCCTGGCTCTGCACTGAGCTCTCGCCTGATGGTTTTAGGGGACTATATAAGGTGCTGGGGATCAAACTGTGAGTGGGTTGCATGCCGGGCAAGCACCCTACCTGCTATACTATCTCTCCAGATACTCAAAGATTCTAAGATTTAAAAACTCACATTATTTAAGTGTTGCTGATGTCTGGTAATCCAATTATCACACATGGAACAGATTAATACTTTATAAACGTTTTCATAAAGGTCAAGCAATGTGTTAATCAGCTTTTCCTATTGCATGACTCTATAGAAACAGTGCCTGGGACTTTAAAAGGAGGCCTTCGGCAACAGGAGGCAGAGGCTGTTGAGAGAGAAGGGGGCAATCAGGAAGCTGTGAGCAGACAGAAGTCTGTGCTCTGACTAAACCCTGCCTGCTATGGATAGTCTTTTTAAGAAGCTCATCTAAGAAAGTATATTTTACAGTTTCTTGTCCTCAAACCAAATTCCAACTAGGATTTGGTCAAATCGAAGGCCTTCCTGGAACTGGTTAATTACTGGCAAGTTTGATTACTTCGGATCATTTGTTCGGAAGTAGCAAGGCCCCAGATCTGCCTTTACCACATGAAAACATTTGTCATCCTCCCACCAATCTGCGGCAGGACACAGTTGTTAGGCTTCCTTTGCCAAGCATGCCTATTGAAGGCTTTCTAATGGAAGATCCCACTCATGGCATCTGTTCTTCATCATCTTAATCTGTGGTCATTTTCCTGAAAGGCCAAGGATAGCCAATGTATGCCTAGACTGGAAATCAATATGCCTCTAACCTCATGTGGCCCAGCTTTTATGAATAACATCCATGGTTTTGTTCGGAACTGTTCCACCTTGCTCTGATCCTTGGAAAAACAGAGATCATCTCTTGTTTCAGTTTCCCAGATGATTCTGCTGAGCAGGAAGCCAGGAGCTATGTTATAACGTGCTGGACATAACTGTCACCAATGTGCTGCTGGGAGACTGTCTTTGATATAAGTAGCTACAAATAGCCCTGCTGGAATAGGGGTGTAATAAGAACAGTGGTGACACTTCTTATGGTTCCCAAAAGAGTTTTCACTGAAGAGAGGCTTTAGAGACAAGGTTAGAATCTTCTTGGTGCTGACTTATCTTCTGGTTAGACACACAAGAAGGGCAGACAACTATTTTTGCCTTTGCTTTACATTACAATGGTCCAATATTTGGGACTTTAAGGTAATACTATGTAAACATGATTCATTATCATTACAGTATATGGGTACCTTACATTTGATAGATTTACTTTTGTATATTTCCTGTTTATAATATCAGTTAAACTATCAAATAAATATATTAAGTAGTATTGCAAATTAAAGAAACAATCAGGGGGCCGGGTGGTGGCGCTGGAGGTAAGGTGCCTACTTTGCCTGCGCTAGCCTTGGACGGACCGTGGTTCAATCCCCTGGCTCCCATATGGTCCCCCAAGCCAGGAGCGACTTCTGAGCACTTAGCCAGGAGTAATCCCTGAGCGTCACTGGGTGTGGCCCAACCCCCCCCCAAAAGAAACAACCAATATAAAGATAATTAAGAAATATAATTTATTCTCTGGTACTTATTGGATTCTAAGAATGAATTTTGAATAGATAAGCCTGTGGATAAATCCTATCTAATTATATTTTGTCCTCTTTTATGGGGGCTTTAATCTTTTGGTTTTATTCTCAGATCTTAGGCCTCCTGATCTGATAATGTTAGTGGTTTCTCTAAGTAACACAAGAAAATTTTCCTATGACAGTCTGTAAGACTTAAACTGTACCAGGCACCATTCCAAGTTCTAAGGAGACAATAGTGAATAAAACATAAAAATTTCTGCTCATCCAATTTCTATTTTAGTTGGGGGCAGGGATTTGAACATTCTCAACAGAAGTGAAGTATCGTTTATTTTAAAAAGTAAAAAAAAATACTGAAGTGTCTATGCAAAAAACAAAAACAAAAAACAAAAAGAGCACAAAGCCTTACCACACTAGCCCTCTTTCCTTTGTTTATCTTCTTTTTCGTCTCTTTCTATTTTTCTTTTTTCTTCTTTTTTTAAATTTATGTCTTTTATTTTTTTTAATTTTTTCTTTATTTAAACATGTTGATTACATATATGATTGTGATTAGGTTTCAGTCATATAAAGAACACCCACTTCATCAGTGCAACATTCCCACCACCAATGTCCCAAGTCTCCCTCTCTCCCACCCCAACCACACCTGTACTCCAGAGAGGCTTTCCAGTTCTCTCATTCATTCACGTGGTTATGGTAGTTTTCAGTGTAGTTATTTTTATAACTGCACTCACGACTCTTTATGATGAGCTTCATGAAGTGAGCTGGAAGTTCCAGCCCTCCTCTCATTGTCTCTGTTGATTGCTGCAAAAATGACTTTTGATCTCTGCTTCCACTTGTTTGGAAAGTGCAGTTTCCTCCTTGAAGATGCCTGTAGCCTCAATGTCATGGAGTGTTTTACCGACGTGTTGTTCTATATACCTTATGGTATCAGGTCTGATATCAAGATCTTTAATCCATTTGGATTTTACCTTCGTACATGATGTTAACTGGGGGTCTATGTTCGATTTTTTGCAAGTGGCTAACCAGTTCTGCCAGCACCACTTGTTGAAGAGGTTTTCCCTATTCCACTTAGGATTTCTTGCTCCTTTGTCAAAAATTAGGTAATTGTATGTCTGGGGGACAATGTCTGAGTATTCAAGCCTATTTCACTGATCTGAGGGTCTGTCTTTATTCCAATACCATACTGTTTTGATAACTATTGCTTTGTAGTACAGTTTAAAGTTGGGGAAAGTAATGCCTCCCATTTTCCTTTTGCCTAGGAGTGCTTTAGCTATTCGAAGGTGTTTATTGTTTCAGATGAACTTCATAAGTGCTTGATCCACTTCTTTGAAGAATGTCATAGGTATTTTTAAGGAGATCGCATTAAATCTGTATAATGCTTTGGGGAGTATTGCCTTTTTAATGATGTTAATCCTGCCAATCCATGAGCAGGGTATGTGTTTCCATTTCCATGTGTCCTCTCTTATTTCTTAGAGCAGGGCTTTATAGTTTTCTTTGTATAGGTCCTTCACGTCTCTGGTCAAGTTGACTCCAAGATATTTGAGTTTGTGTGGCACTATTGTGAATGGGATTGCCATCTTGACTTCTGTCTCTTCCCTATCATTATTGGTGTATAAAAAGGCCATTTATTTCTGTGTGTTATTTTTGTAGCTGCCACCTTGCTATATGAGTCTATTGTTTCTAGAAGCTTTTCGGTAGACTCTTTAGGGTTTTCTATATAGAGTATCATGTCGTCTGCAAACAGTGAGAGCTTGACTTCTTCCTTTCCTATTTGGATTCCCTTGATATCTTATTCTTGCCTGATTGCTATAGCAAGAACTTCCAGTACTATATTAAAGAGGAGTGGTGAGAGAGGACAGCCTTGTCTTGTACCAGAATTTAGAGGAAAGGCTTTTAGTTTTCTCCATTGAGGATAATATTTGCCATTGGATTGTGCTAGATTGAGAAAGGTTCCTTCTATTCCCATCTTGCTGAGAATTTTGATCAAGAATGGGTATTGGACCTTATCAAAGGCTTTTTCTGCATCTATTGATATGATAGTGTGATTTTTATTTTTCTTGTTGTTGATACTGTGTATGATGTTGATAGATTTATGGATGTTAAACCATCCTTGCATTCCTGGAATGAAACCTACTTGGATGTAGTGTATGATCTTCTTGATGATACATCGGTTCCTATTTGCCAGGATTTTGTTGTAGATCTTTGCATTAGCGTTCATCAGGGATAATGGTCTGTAATTTTCTTTTTTGGCAGCATCTCTGTCCGGTTTTTGTATCAAGGTGACATTGGCTTCATCAAAGCTGTTTGGGAGTGTTCCCGGTTTTTCAATTTCATGGAAGAGCCTGACTAGAATTGGTAGTAACTCCTCTTGAAAGATTTGAAAAAATTCATTAGGAAATCCATCTGGACCTGGGCTTTTCTTGTTGGGCAGATGTTTGATTACACATTCAATTTCCTCAGTGGTGATGGGGGTGTTTAGATATTCTACATCCTCCTTACTTAAATGTGGAAGGCTATAAGTGTCCAAGAATTTTTCCATTTCCTCTAGGTTCTCATGTTTAGTAGCATAAAGTTTCTCAAAGTAGTCTCTGATTACCCTTTGGATCTCTGCAATATATCGTGATCTCCCTCTTTTCATTTTTAATATGGGTTATCAGATTTTTTTCTCTATCTTTCTTTGTGAGTTTTGCCAGTGGCCTATCAATCTTGTTTATATTTTCAAAAACCAACTTCTGCTTTCGTTGATCTTTCGGATTGTTTTTCAGTTTTTCCACTTCATTGAGTTCTGCTTTCAGCTTTGTTATTTCCTTCTGTCTTCCTACTTTGGGTTCCTTTTATTGGTCATTTTCTAATGTTTTGAGCTGTGTCATTAAGTTATTCAAGATATTCTTCTTCCTTCTTGATGTGTGCTTGTAGAGCTATAAATTTTCCTCTCAGGACCACTTTTGCTGTGTCCCATAGATTCTGGGAGTTTGTGTCTTCATTATCATTTGTTTCCAGGAAAGTTTTGAATTCCTTTTTGATTTCATCTCGGACCAACTGGTTGTTCAGTAGTAGGGTGTTTAATTTCCAATTTTTGAAGTTTTTCTTCTGTGTGGCTTTGTAGTTCACATCTAATTTCAGAGCCTTGTGGTCAGTAAAGGTAGTCAGCAAGATTTCTATCCTCTTGATATTATGGAAGTATGTTTTATGTGTCAGCATGCAGTCTATCCTGGAGAATGACCCATGTACATTGGAGAAGAATGTGTATCCAGGTTTTGGGGGATGGAGTGTCTTATATATATCTTCTATTCCTTTTTCTTCCATTACTCTTTTCAGGGCTAGTATGTTTTTGTTGGGTTTCAGTCTGGTTGACCTATCAAGTGTTGATAAGGCCGTGTTGAGGTCTCCCACAATTATTGTGTTATTATTGATTTCTTCTTTCAGATTTGTCAGTAATTGTATTAGATAACTTGCTGGTCTCTCATTGGGTGCATATATGTTTAATAGTCTGATTTCTTCCTGTTGCACATCTCCCTCGATTAGGACATAGTGTCCATCTTTGTCCCTTACCACTTTTCTGAGTATAAATTTGGTGTCATCAGATATTAATATGATCATCCCAGCTTTTTTGAGGGTGTTGTTTGCTTGGATGATTTTCCTCCAGCCTTTGATTCTGAGTCTATGTTTGTTCTGACTATTCAGATGTGTTTCTTGTAGGCAGCAGAAGGTTGGATTCATCTTTTTGACCCATTTTGCCACTCTGTGTCTTTTAATTGGTGAATTTAGTCCATTGACATTGAGGGAGATGATTGTCATAGGATTTCATGTCATCTTTGTAGATAAGTTTGCTGTGTTTATTGGTCTCTCTTGTCTTAGAGTAGACTTATCAGGTTTTCCTTTAAGGCTGGTTTATCATTTGTGAAGTTTCTGAGTTGTTGTTAATCCACAAAGCTATGAATTCTTCCTTCAAACCTGAACGTGAGTCGGGCTGGGTGCAGTATCCTCAGTGAGGCATTCATTTTATTCAGTCTTGTCACAATATCCCATCATTGTCTTCTGGCCTTGAGAGTTTCTTGTGACATGTCTGCGGTAAGTCTTAGGGATGCTCCTTTAAATGTAATTTCCCTTTTTGATCTTGCTGCATTCAGTATTCTATCTCTATCTGTGGGATTTGTCATTGTAATGAGGATGTGTCTTGGGGTGTTTTTCTTTGGGTCTCTTTTAGTTGGTACTCTTCAGGCATGCAGGATTTGATTGCATGTAGTCTTTAACTCTGGGAGTATCTCTTTGATGATGTTTTTGACAATTGATTCTTCTTGGAGATCTCCTACCTGGGTCTCTGGGACTCCAATGATTCTTATGTTGTTTCTGTTGAGTTTATCAAAGATTTCTATTTTCTTCTGTTCACATTCCTTGAGTCCTTTTTCCATTGCCTATTCGTTTGTCTTAAGATTCTTTTCCACTTTCTTCTGTTGTGTTGAGTTTTTCTGCATCACATCTTCCAGTACTCCGATTCTCTCCTCAGCTGATGTTTTTTTCTTCTTTTATATATTTACATATACATATATATACATATATTTTAATTTTCTTTTACTCTCATGGTTATTATATGATGATGGTTGTTTTTAGTAGCTGGGTGCTTTTTTTTTTT
>PVKC010033165.1:0-14054 GCA_004027635.1 Crocidura indochinensis
TTTTTGGGGGTTAGTAGGAGGCCTCACCTGACAGTGCTCAGGGATCACTCTTGGGGGTGCTCGGGATACCCTATGTAGTGTCAGGGGTCAAACTCAGGTCAGTATGTGCAAGGCAAACACTATAACTCCGTGTATTGTGTTTTTCTGGCCCCTATAATTGGTTTTTATAAACTATCATAATCCAAAACTACTCAAATAAATACAAATCCCACAAATGGGGCTAAGGATATTCATTCAAATTTATTTTTATATTAAAATACATACAACAATAAAAACCTAGAACTAGTCTTATAACCCACAAAAACCCCAACTACATTCACAACAGCCTCTATATTATTTATGAATATAAACTTTTGTATACAAAAACTATATAATGCTCTGTTTGAGATTGAACCAATGTGAATAGAAATTTCAAATGTTTTAAAAGGGAACAAGGTAGTGTGAAAAGCACCAAGAGCAAGCCAGGATTTCACAACTGAACTTCTGTCAGGTATTTTGGGGGTGGGGGGCAAGAGGCTGGGCCATTCCTGGACACTCTCAGGAGTTACTCCTGGCTCTGTGTTCAGAAATCGCTCCTGACAGGCTCCGTCGGGTGTCGGGGCTCAAACCTAGGTCAGTCCCAGGTCAGTGATGTGCAAGGTAAACACCCTACTACTCACTGTGCTATAGCTCTGGCCCCTTCTGTCAGTTTTGGGTAAGGCTGTGTGGCAGGTAGGTTCCCCCACCCTTCTCCAATTTTATTTTTTATTCTCCATCCACCACCCTGAGTGATGTCTTCGAAAGTTGTGCAGAGGGGGAGAACTTAGCAACTCTCCCTTTATTTGGGGATCTGTATAAACAAGAAAATACAGAGGTGGTCTGGTGGGGAGTTTCCTTCCTTAGAATGGCTTGAAAGTTCCCTTCTGCACTTATGCTGCCAGGTCAGCCTTAATTTGGAGAAAAACCAAATTGAGATGAGGCTGAGTCATTTAGATGTGGCCATCTCTGAGTATTCAGATCACTGTTATTGCAAAAGTATACTTCTCTCTTTGACTTAACTTGGCCTTGGTATTAGTAATCTAACTTTTTGAATAAGTGTGTGTATGTACCCCTCCCAGTGGTAGACATATATTAGTATAGTGATGAATCACTTTTATCTACCCACAAACTTTTTTTTTTTTTTTTGGTTTTTGGTTTTTGGGCCACACTCGGTGACGCTCAGGGGTTACTCCTAGCTATGCACTCAGAAGTTGCTCCTGGCTTGGGGGACCATATGGGACACCGGGGAATCGAACCATAGTCAATTCAAGGCTAGCACAGGCAAGACAGGCACCTTACCTCTAGTGCCACCGCCCAGCCCTTGCCCACAAACTTTAATTGAGAGCCAGACATTCTCTTTTCTGGCACTGAGGCTAAATAGCCTATTTTTGAAATCTTGTTTTCTAATGCCTATTTTTGTTATCTTTACCCCCAGAGGTACTCCAATGTTTTGGTATTTTGGGGATATTACAACACAAGGCTTTCTTTAATCAAATATGCTATTTGCTCCATTCAACACAGAGTCATTCACTGCCAAGCACTCAGGATATTCTGCTATAAAAACACAAAATAATACCACAGTCACTGGATGAAAGCCAGCTGTAGAAGTCAACTAGGAGAAAGAAAGTGATGGCTCTCCCTAGGTAGTCTGGTCTTGTCAGGACTGAAAACTTGGGGCCTTCTCAGAATGGGACCTAGGGGTAGTCACCTTTCTGCTTAAAGTCACAGCAACTCACAACCAAATCCAACACCCTTTGACAGAAAAAGGTTCACAATTTAAACTTATCAAATAGTCAAATAGTCAAGCCACCCAAGTTATTCCAGATCTTTAGATCCTTGAAGCTCCTGGCAAAATGTCATAGTAGTGCCAGCCCACTAGGATCACATGATGGAAAAGTTGCATAGAAGACCACCAAGCTCAGCACCACTAACACTAACCACAGTCTACTAAATCCTTAGACACTGACTCTAGTAACACCATTGAGAGATACAACAATTATTACAAATTGACCCTCATTGAGTACGTTTTGATAATTCCATCTACCTTTGTGCTATAACAAGCAATAAGAAATACATTTGTTTTCAAGGGGAAAGATTAGGGTGGGAAACTGGGGAAGGCACTGATGGAAAGAAGGTCACACTGGTAGAAGAATTGGCGTTTGAACACTTAAAGCCTGAAACAACTGTATAATGAACATCTTGACAAGTCACAGTGTTATAATAAGAATTTTTAAAAAGGGAACTAGGCAGGCCCTGAAATTCAGGTATGTCAAATACTTGCAGGCTCCTTAGGACAAATCAACCCTAGTTATAAATGGTGCCTAAGCTGTCAAGTTTCATGTCATCTAAACCTGTTGACTACGTCAGAAAGACTGTATTTGGAAAAATTACCAAATGCCAGCCAATAAAGTTCCTTCATACTGAATGGAATCTAATCAATGTAGCTGGGCTTTTTCTTACTGGGACCTGTGCTCAAGATGTTTAGAGAGCAGAAGTGGAGATTAAGATTCCTGGCTATGGTGATCACAGAACAGGGGAAAAGATGCCTATTAGGAACTCTAGATCTAAAAGCTATCAAACTCTCAGATAAAGTACCATTGGGATAATGGCTTATTCATATCTGCATTTGCTGCTTATGCTTTAGCTGTCATATCCAAAAATTTATCAAAAAAAAAACGACCAAGACAAGTATAAAGCACTTTCCAATATTTTTTCTCAGCAGTTTCAGGTCTAAGTTCCTTAATCCATTTCTAGTTTATTTTTATGAGTGGGGCAAGGTACGTGCTCAATTTGATTAATTCCCTTGCATGGATTATCTAATTTTCTTACCACTGTGCATTGAAGAGACTTAATATTTTTCTTTATTAAATACAGAATATTTTTTATTCTTTTTAAATCAAATATTAGTTGAGCATATATTCATGATGTTTTTCTGTTTTTGTTTTTGTTTTATTTTGTTTTTTTTTTTGTAAAAAATTAACTCTGACTTTGCAGTGAAGGGCCATTCTTGATGGACCATATGGGATATCGGGGATTGGTTCTGGATCAGCCATATACAAGGCAAGTGCCCTACCTACTTGTATTATCACTCTGGCACTTCCTGGAGTTATTTGTAGGCTTTAATTCTGTTTTGCTAGTCTATGCACCATACTGTTTTGATTACTCTAGCTTTGTATGTTAGTTTTTGAAATCTCCATGTATTGAACAATTCTCATTGAGACTAGAAACTATGCTGACATGGTTTCTGTGTCCTTCCGTCTTTCCCAGTATTTGTGATAAAACTTATTGATCCCTCTTCCTTCCATTCTGAAAGAACCTTATTAATAATATAGCAACTATACTGAAGAAACACAGATCTTTCACCAATAGACTTATATTATCTCAAAATGATTATACTAAAAAGGATATAATGAGCCAAGCATTTTTAGCCAAACAAACCCTACTTCACAAGACAGAATACTTGGAACCCATCACAGAATGAATAGAAGAGCAAAACTTTTGTGGGAGAAGCAAGTGTGGGTAGGTAGGAACCTTGATGATCAATGTTTTCCTTTCTCTCACACTGATGATATCCTGAAAAGCATCTAGGAAACTAGAACTCAAGGGCAAGCCTACTACTTTACAAATAGAAGCCTGGGTCCCCTAATGTTAACTTGTCCAAATCCCTACAATTAGTGAGTGTCAGGTAGCCACTTAATGGGCTTTGGTGAACAGAATCCTGTAGAATGAAAGTTGAGGGAGGTATTCTGTTCACCAGGACCCATTATCATGGCTCCACCTCCACAAACGACAAGGGGTCTCAAACAGCATTACCAAGTATTTTTCTTCAGAAACAATAAGTTGCTCTCCCCCAATCACGCTTTGCTAGAGTGTTGTAAGATAAAGACTAGCTTGGCTTCTCTCTCAGCACAGTGCAAATGATTATTGTAAGAGGTCACACAAAGAATAATTGTGTAATGTGAGAAAGCTATCTAATGATTACACCTAGTTTCATTAAGTTGAAAAATATAGGCAATCAGTTAAGAGATGTGCTACATCCGATTTTTTTAATTGCTTATATGCATACTAAGGTTACATACTGTCCTTTGAAGTAAACTAAATAGGAATGTGTAAAGCAGTAGTTGAGAATATCAAATTCTCTTGATAAGTATTGAAAAATCCATGTGACTTTTAAGGAATATAACCTAAACAAGACAGACTTCTACATTTCTTATCCTGAAATTGTTCCTTTAGAAATTAGAAGCCAAAGATAGTGATAGGCTTCAAAACTTTAAGCAAAGTTAAAATGGGCACATTTTTCTTAAAAACATTTAGCACTCTGGATAAAATATAGTTATTTTCAAAAGTAAATAGAAGCACACAATAAACAAAATTAAACATACAATTATAAAAATAATACAATCTTTACCCTGAAAGTGGTAAGAAGTTCAAACATGTTATTTTAATATCAAGGTCTATTACTGTATTAGTAATAGATGTCAATACAAAATAGATGTCAAGTAGTCAATGATATCAGTAAATGGGAATATAGTCCTCTCATACTCACAAATATTTTATTTCATTATATGGAAATCTGTCTCCAGGGGTGTTTTAAGATCCATAGTGGATTTTACTATTATATCTTATAAAATATTATAACATAGAAACCTGAAAGTTTTCTTCAGGTCAAGCCTCTATGGGTTAGAACAGGGATCCTCAAACTTTTTAAACAGGGGGCCAGTTCACCGTCCCTCAGATCGTTGGAGGCCAGACTATAGTAAAAACAAAAACTACGAACAAATTCCTATGCACACTGCATATATCTTATTTTGAAGTGAAGAAACAAAATGGGAACAAATACAGTATGTGGCCCACGGGCTGTAGTTTGAGGACCACTGGGTTAGAATGTGAGTTTTCTAAAGGCAGGATCTCTGCCTTGTTCTGCCTTTTTCATCTTTATCCCCAGAAGCTAGGTCATAAATTACTAATGAATTTTTGGAATTTTCTCTGGAAACTTGCAGTCAGAGGAAGAGAAAACAAGGAAATAAGCTAAAATCTGGCAATAAGAAGAGTATCCTAGGTCCAGCTTAGAGGGAGTGATCATTTCTATCTGACAGGGTAAAAATAAAATTGCACATTAAGGCTGGCCACTCAACATCCTACGAATAGTTGTATTTTGCCCAATTAAAAACAAAGCGTGCTTAGAAAGATAAGATCTTTGCTGAGTGACTCCTTTTTTTTTGGGGGGGGGGGGTCACACCCGGCAGTGCTCAGGGGTTACTCCTGGCTCCATGCTCAGAAATTGCTCCTGGCAGGCACGGGGGACCATATGGGGCACCGGGATTTGAACCGATGACCTTTTGCATGAAAGGCAAACGCCTTACCTCCATGCTATCTCTGGGGCCCCTAGTGACTCCTTTATGACAAAGAAATTGCCTGCTTAAGTCCTAAAAATAGCTTTTTTCTGAATGTATTCTTTTGATGTTAATATAGTCATTATAGACTTTGTCATATTTAGTGTAGATATGTAGACACTTCTCCATTTCTCTTTATTTTAAATTATTTTAGTTTTAAATTGTGTTTCTTCTAGAAGGCATAGCATTAGCTATTGTTTGTTTGGTTTTGGGGTCATACCCTGTGATACTCAGGGATTACTCCTGGCTATGTGCTCAGAAATTGCTTCTGGCTTGGGGGACCATATGGGACATTGGGGATCGAACTGTGGTCCATCCTGGTCAGCTACGTGCAAAACAAATGCCCTACCACTGTGCTATTTATTGCTCCAGCCCCAGAATTAGCTGTTGTTTTTGTATTAAAGTGGATAATTTCTAACAATAGTTATTTATATTTATTATGACTAAAAAAGAAGTGAATTTACATCTTTGAATTTTTCTATTTGGTTCATTTAAAAACTTTCATGCTTTTATGATTTTATCAGGTTTTGTAAGATAATTATTCTTTTTCTTTAAGTTATAAGCATTAGTTCATTTGCAGGTTGAGTTGTGGAAAAAATTTTTCTTTATTCATGTCTTTTTACAATTTGATTACAAACATATTTGTAGTTGGGTTTCAGTCATATAAAGAACATCCCTCTTCACCAGTGTGACATTCCCATCACCAATGCCCCAAATCTCCTACCTCCTTACCCCCTCCCCTCGCCTGTATTTGAGACAGGCTTTCTACTTCCCTCATTCATTCGCATTGTTATTTTGGTCAACTATTTTTGGTGGTTGCTTTATAGTACTACATTATTAATTTAAATATATATATATATATATATATATATATACTTAAATTGCTGGAAAATAAAGGGTGCCAAGATATTTCAAGGAGTTCATCTTTAAAAAATAATTGCTATCGGGCCGGGCGGTGGTGCTACAGTTAAGGTGCCTGCCTTACCGCGCTAGCCTTGGATGGACCACGGTTCGATCCCCCGGTTCCCATATGGTCCCCCGTGCCTGCCAGGAGCGACTTCTGAGCGCATAGCCAGGAGTAACCCCTGAGCGTCACTGGGTGTGGCCCAAAAACCAAAAAAAAAAAAAATAATAATTGCTATCATTACTCTGTTCTGTTATCAGTCTCATGTGTAGATAATATTGGGGTACTTGGGAGTGAGATTGAAAGGGTAAGAAATTCGTATTTGTGAGGAATTTGTTATGTGTTGAGTACTGGGTGTCTTGTATCATTAGCTCTCTTCCAAGAATGCTATATGGCAGACAAGAAGTACACAGAAGGGCCCGGAGAAATAGCACAGCGGCGTTTGCCTTGCAAGCAGCCGATCCAGGACCAAAGGTGGTTGGTTCGAATCCCGGTGTCCCATATGGTCCCCCGTGCCTGTCAGGAGCTATTTCTGAGCAGACAGCCAAGAAGTGAAGGAGGGCCTGAGCCTGCTTTGCAAAGGGCTTTGAAGTGATGGTTCTATGAAGATTTTAGGAAGAAGAATGATATCATTCTATATGACACATTTTTTCTTATCACCATTAGTAATAATTTATCACTCTTTTCCCTCAGTCCAGTATCTCATACCTACATGATTCAATGTTATTATGTAATCTTTTTTTTTTTTTTTTTGGGTCATACCCAGAAGCGCTCAGGGGTTACTCCTGGCTCTACATTCAGAAGTCGCTCTTGGCACGCTTGGGGGACCATATGGGATGCTGGGATTTGAACCACCATCCTTCTGCATGCAAGGCAAACGCCTTACCTCCATGTTACATGTTATCTCTCTGGCCCCTTATTTAATCTTTTTTTTTTTTTTTTACTGATTAGAAATATCTTGATTTTAGCCCATGTTACAGACTTCCAGACACTCTATAGACTGGAGTTATGTTTTTATTTCACCATCTAAGCATCTTCTAATGTTTTTAAGTTCTTTGTGAGTTCTTTATATTACGTCCTGTTTTTGATACCTTAATTGAAGAAGCCCAAATGCTTTTCCTTTATAAAATTATTTGCTTTCATTGTTACAGGACCCTTATTCAGAACTTTAACATTTACTAACTCTTTAGAATGCAAATTTCATTCTATTTTTCTTTTATTCATTTCATTGGATGGCTAAATATCATATCCTGTTGCTGTGTCTGCTGTTTTAGAGTTTAGAGTTTTCCATCACAAGCTCTGTTTAATTCTGTGTCTACATCTATCATCATCTTTCATAATAATACATTTCTCTGCCTTACTTTCCCCCCTTGTATGTGTTTTTAAATACAGGATCTTACTACTAGCTGAAAGTCTGCTTATCTGTTGAAAGCATCTGTCTTTATTGCTCATTTCTTCTGTTTACTTACTGATTTATTATCTAACTCTTAGGTACAAACTGTTTCTAATGGACTCACATTGCTCTTTGCTTCTTTGTAGGTGGCCACTAAGAAGATTTGAGATCAGATTTTTCATACAATTATAACACTCATGAACAAAAGGATATAACACACCTGGATCCTTGGGTAAGCATTTGGTAGCTTATGAGTTAGAAAAAATGGAAATGAATTCCTTTTGTTATTGATACTACAAAATGGATCTTAGATTGGACTATAAACAGTGGTAGTTGAAAGTAAAGCAGCATACGGGTGAATTTTCTTGGTTATACTAACAGACATGGTAGAGTTTAAGGTCAAACCCAGCTTTATTTAACATCTTTGTAAATAATCTAGAAGACTGATTTAAAATTAAAAAAAAACTCTCACACAACAAAATCTTTAATGGTATGTTTAAGTGACTTCAAGCTGGGAAGTATTAAACATGATAGGAGGGGAAAGACTAGTGTAGATGTGACTAATAAAGGCTTTTCCCTCATTAAGCAGATAAAAGAATAAAATAGTACCTTAGTGTGAATGCAATGTCAAGCAAACTTAATAATAAACATTTTTAAATAAGTAAAGGAAGAAGACAAGTGACAGGACAGCAACCTCAGAAAACAATCGTTAATGTAGTGTGGTTTGCAGCTTAAAATGGTTATTATTTAGAGTTCTCTTAAAATGATTCTGATTTCTACTGGGAGTACATACAATTTGTTGACCAAAAATGCCAATGGGATACAAAATTGATATTGCTATGCTAGGCATAAAAATCGTGTGCACAAGTTGATGCATTCTGTACTTCATGTTTGCTGTGTTAACCTAAAAAGTAAGAAGTCAATAAAAAGGCAACACAACATTTATTTGGGATTTAAACAATTACAATGCAGTATATACTTAATTCAGGTGGAAAATCTAAAATGTACTCCAAGGAAGAATAAAGTTGAAGTTGTTGTTGTTTTTTTTAAAGGAAGGAAAATAAAAAGGAAACTGGTTAAACACTTGTTTAAGACCAACTAACCAGTATAACCAGTCTTGGCTCTACATAATTGGTTATTGATCTTTTAGAAAGAATGAAAAGGGAACTGACAGATTTGTTACAGCTAACAGTCCCTAATCATCTTGACTCTGATGGCTTCCTAACAAAGCTTGTTTAATGGTTTCCTAAAATAATTGTTTTGGTCCAGTCCAAAGGTCTCTGGATCAATTCTAAGGGCCTTTGGCCCAGCTCACAGGACACAGGCAGTACAACGCCACTGGAAAGACTCCCAGGCTCCATTCTAAAAATAGCTTCATGGGTGTCAACTTTTCACATTGGTTTTAATTAAAAAATGTTAACATACTATCAGAGTGATAGTATAGTGGATAGGGCATTTGCCTTGCACACTGTCCACTCTAGTTAAATCCCTGGAACCACATATAGGTTATTAAGCCCTGCCAGGAAAGATCCCTGAATGCACAACCAGCAGTAGGCATTGAGCATCACTAGGAACCATTTCCCTCCTGTCTCCCACTCTCCAAAAAATATTAACACATGGGAAAAATTAATTTGGGTATGTTGAACATATTCATATTTAAATCTGAATTTAAACACATATCTGATGACATAAGTACCACCTCACTCAGATAACAAGTTAACAAGAGAAGTTCCAGGGGCCCGGGAAATAGCATGGAGGTAAGGCGTTTGCCTTTCATGCTAAAAGGTCATTGGTTCAAATCCCAGTACCTCATATGGTCCCCCGTGCCTGCCAGGAGCAATTTCTGAGCATGGAGCCAGGAGTAACCCCTGAGCACTGCTGGGTGTGGCCCAAAAAACAACAACAACAACAACAACAACAAAAAAAAAAAACCAAAAAAAAAAAAAAAGCAAGAGAAGTTCCTACGTCTCCCAAACTTCCTTTTGCCACCCTTCTCTCACAGGCACCTCTGGCAAAAAAGGTTTGCATTTTGAAGGGTTGAATATAAATGAAATAATACATTTCAAAACTTTTTGTTACTTTTCAAGGTGGATTTTTATAAATTGTGCTAAAAAACATATCCACAAACTTTAAATTGGACACTGTAATAGTGCTAGCCAAATACTTATTGTTTAAATTCTAGAACTTTCCTCTTGCAAACCCCTCTCAGGGTTCCCAAAGGTCCTAGAAACCACCTTTTATTTTCTGCTTTAAACTTTTAACTCTGAGAATCATCATGGAAGTAGGACCAGGCTTGTTGCATTTGTGACTGACTCTCATTTAACTTAGTGTAGTGTTCACACCATTCATCCATGTTGTAGCATACAGTAGCATGTCCTTTGTTGGCTGAACAATATTCTGTGGCATTTGCATACCCTGTGTGTATATGTATGTATGTGTGTTCCTTTGTTTGAGGGGCCCACACCTGGTGATACTCAGGGGTTACTTCTTCTTTCACTCAAGAATTACTCTTAGCAGGGGGCGGAGCTATGGTGCAAAGGGTAAGGCATCTGCCTTGCCTGTGCTAGCCTAGGACAGACCGTGGTGGTTCGGTCCCCCAGTATCCCATATGGTCCCCCAAGCCAGGAGTGATTTCTGAGCGCATAGCCAGGAGTAACCCCCAAGTGCTACCGGGTGTGGCCCAAAACCAAATAAACAAAAGAATACTCTTAGCACTGCTTAGAGGACCATATTGGATTCGAATGATTGAACCTAGGTTGTCCATAAGCCAAGCACCCTACCCGCTGTCCTATTGCTTCAGCCCTGATTTTCTTTATTCAGGTCTTTTGTGAATGGAGATTTAAATAGCTTCCATCTTCTTCAATTAACCTGGTCATGTAAATATCTCTTCATGACCCTGTTTGTAATTCTTTTGGATACATGCCCAGAAATGAGATCGATGTATTAAATTGTAAGCCAACTTTTTTTTTAGGAACCTCTTTACTGTTTTCATAGTGGTCACATCGCTGTATATTTCCCTAAACAAAAGTCTAACTATTCACATACTAAACAACACTTGCTCTTTTCTAGATTTTTAAACAATGGTCACTCTAATGGCTATAATGGATATCGCATTGTGGTTTTGGTTTTTATTTCCCTATTAATTATATTGAGCATTTTTTCATATACTACTAGTTAATGTATATTCACAAAGGGAGATGGCTGTTCAAGTCCTTTGCCTAATTTTCAATCAGTTATTTTTTTCATTTTGTTGAGATGTAAGAGTTCTTTATATGCCCTGAATATGAGTTCCTTATTAGATGGGTTGCAATCCTTTTTCTCATCCCTGTAGGTCACCTTTTCAAGCAGTTGACTTCATGCTGTTTTCTTTCTGGCACAGAAGTTTTTCAGTTAGAGGAAAGCCATTTGTCTATTTTTGCTTTTGTTGTCTACATTTCTGTCATAGCAAATAAATCATTGCTATATTAAATGTAATGAATTTTCTTTATTGTTTTGTGGCATGTCAAGGTCTTTCTTTAATCTATTTTGAAAAACTTTTGTATATAGTATAAGATCAGCCTTCTTTTCTTCCTTTATTTCTCCTCCTCCTCCTTTTTTTGGGAATATGGACCTATTTTCCTAGCACCATTGCTTTCTCTTCACTGTGTTGTGTTCCCTTAGCACTTTTGTTTGAAGATTGTGTGACCATATTTATGAATGTTTATTTCTAGGTTTTGTATTCCATTTTATTGATCTATATGTCTGTCTATACCAGTGCTCTTTTATTTGAAACATGGTAGCTTTGTGGTATGCTTTTCTGAGGAGCTATTTAGGTCATAGCCTGTTCTTAGAATTTATTATTCCTGACTCTGTGCTCAGGAATCACCCCTGGCAGTGATTGGTGGATCATATATGGTGCTAGGTAGTGAAATGGGACAGTCACATGTAAGGCAAGCCCCTTATTTCCTAGCTTTCTGGCCCCTGTAATGGTTTTTAGGCGTCAAATGTGACACCTCAGCCTTTTTTTATTTCTGTGTCTGATTGTTTTGGCCATTTGAATGCTTTAAGCTTACATATGTATTTTAGAATTTGTTGTGATTTCTGTTGTTAGGAGCCCAAAACAACTGAAACTGCTAGCATCGCAACAAAGTTAAGTTCTATCCTTTTCTGATAGACCAAAGGCCACCATTTCAGTTTCTCAGTTGTTTTATATTGTGTGTTTGCATGTTTGAGATCAATGGCACATTGCTAAAATATATGCACATTCAACTTAAGACTTAGTCACTTATCTTATTTTTAATTTTAATGCTGACTTACCTATAAATAGTGTATGATGGAGTTTTCACAAACATCAACCCCATAGTCTTCTGATTGGGAAATTCGAAATATTCATATTTATTGTGATTTTTAACATTTTTTATTTTATTTTATGCTTTCTATTTATCAGTTTATTTAAATTCCTCTTTTTCCTTTCCTTATTTTCACAATACATGATCAATATTTATTTAATTCCTGAGTTTTAGAATATCTGCTATGTATTTATATTTAGCATGTAACTTTATTATTTTATTCAGTCTTTATAATTATTTTAGTTTTATTGTACTGCTTTAATGATAATATTTAAATAGGTATTTCTCTATAAATATGACAAAAGTAAAATACTTAATATTTCCCCCAACTAGAAGAAATTTTTCTATTTCCATTCTGAACCTGGGTTAAGATCATAGAATATTTTATTTCACCAAGATCTTTCTGATCTGTTCACTCTCTATCCAATACTCCTCACCAAATAAATGAACAAATAAAACGACTCCTTGGTTTTGCTAAGAAAATGCTGTTTTAGATCTGTATTAAGTTTCCCTTGGTAAAGAACTTCTTTAGACATTTATTCAATAATAGTTATTAAGAACTGACTATATGCCAGATACAATTTTTAATTTTTAGAGGTGTGACCATGTGCAAATATAGCATGGTTAGACAAAATTAAGTTAACAGGTTAACAAAACAAAGAAAAACAGGCTTATAATAAATGATAAAAAGTGACAGAGGTCTTTCAAATTGACCAGATTAGGCCTGAAGAAAACTTTTGTTGTAAAGGTTTGTGTCTGGGATTACCCCAGAATTAAAAGAAGTTCTAAAGGGACTGGCCGGCTGAGCACAATTCAGGCAAAGAGGACTATGTGAACAAAAATGAAAAATCTGGGGTCTCAGACATAGGTAAGAGACACAGACCATAAGAAATAAATTAGTACTTCTATTCTTCTAAGTTTGAATTCAAACTTTTATTTTTCAGTTTAGTTTTCTGAAGGAAAAATACAAACATTTAAGGCGAATAATATCAAGAACCTTTATCTCTCTTCCAATTGTTTCTGCAATTATCCATACAATGCTAATATTATTTCATCTATACATATACCCATATCTACCCAGAAAACTTAAGAAAGTCAAGAAATCATTCCATTCTTAAGTATTTCATTACGGATTTTATCACCACACACAAGCCTCTTGATGCTCTGTAAAGTAAATAAATATCCAGTCTGTGATGTGGATCCCTTCATTGTCTTATAATTGCTTTTGGAATTTGTCCAAATCAGAATTCCAAAGTGGTCTATATATCACATAGCTTGACAGGTCTTTCAAGCTCCTTTTAATCTGTATTCACACCCTTTTTTCCCTCCTTGTAATTTATTCATATTGAAGAAACAAACTTGATTTTCCTCTGGCACCTCCTACAGAATAGATTTTTACTGACTGCATTTCTGATAGTATTTAACATGTTCCTTCTCATCCTTTAGATGAAAAGAAGCTTTATAAGTTAGATGGTGACAAATTATGGAGACGTAGGTTTTAGTTGTCTTGTTTGTATGTTTGGGGGGGGGAGGTGCAGAGATAAATCAGTTTATTTGAAGGACATCCAAGCAAAGCTCTCAAATAAATCAATAAGCTATAGTTCAGTGGAGGTGATATGAATCAGAGTAAACATTTTGAAAGTAATTGGCATGTAGATGACCTTTAAAGCCAGAGGATTAAAAAAAAAAAAGCTGACTTAGGGAGATAAAGTAAGTAGAACCAAAAACCATATGCCAGCATGGGCCATGTGAACAGAGGAGGGGCAAAAGAAATTTAAAGACCTGCCCTGGGTTGGAAGAGGAAATGAGAAGAGTATAATAGTGTCTTGAAATGCCAGAGAAGAAAGTGTTTTAAGAAGAAGTAAACTGGGGCCTGGGAGATAGCATGGAGGTAAGGTGCTTGCCTTTCATGCAAAAGGTCATCGGTTCGAATCCTGGTGCCCCATATGGTCCCCCGTGCCTGCCAGGAGCAATTTCTGAGCATGGAGCCAGGAGTAACCCCTGAGCGCCGCTGGGTG
>PVKC010033166.1:0-14044 GCA_004027635.1 Crocidura indochinensis
TATTATTTACATAAAAAACTTTGAGTACAGAAACTTGGGGCCAGAGAGATAGCAAGGAGGTAGGACATTTGCCTTGCATGCAGAAGGACAGTGGTTAAAATCCCAGCATCCCATATGGTCCTCCGAGCCTGTCAGGAGTGCTTTCTGAACATAGAGCCAGGAGTGGCCCCTGAGTGCTGCCGGGTGTGACCCAAAAACAAAACAAAACAAACAAACAAAAAATTTTGAGTGCATTATGTAGAAGTTAAATGCTTTAAATTTGTACTAACTGTACATCACAGTAGGAACATACCAATTTAGATGCTAATACGTATTTGAAGCCACCAATAGCATAGCAAATAGGGCATTTGCTTTGCATGCGACCCACCTGGGTTACATACCCAGAATCCCAGATAGCCCCCTGAGCCTCTCAGGAGCCAAGAGTAACCGCTGAGCACTGCTGGGGGTGGACCAAACACCAATAACAAAAGTAGCAGCAGAAAACTAGCTATAAGAGCTTCTAGCAATGACTTAATAGTCTCACTGTGACATGCAATAATCTTCACAGATTTTCTTGTTGCTACACTCTTAATATTCTTTTCAGTTTTTTCTCTTTCTTAACGTTTTCTTTTTTATATTTTAATAATTTCACTACTGCTTACCTGGAAACAAATGTATTATTATTAACTGTGTACTACATGGTCTTTAAAAAAAATAACTTATATATGAATGATATACGCAATGTGACTACATGGTTTCTTTCATAAGACAACTTGAAAATGTGATTTTATTAATTAATAAGATAGGTATTTGCATTATAAGATAAAGATGTTTTTCTTAAGGGAAATGTTCTTGCAAGACTTTCAAGAATAACACATAACAATCTTTTAATATTATGCCTCAAAGCCTGAACAGTAGCACAGTAGTAGGGTATTTGCCTTGCATGCAGCCGATTCAGGACTGACCTTTGATTGATCCACAGTGTTCCATATGGTCCCCCAAGCCAGGAGTGATTTCTAAGCGCATAACAGGAGTAAAGTCTGAGTGTCACAAGGTATGACTCCTACCCACCAAAAAAACCCCAAATATTATGCCCTACTTTTAAAAAGTAAAAAATTTTCAACATTGATTTATTTAAATTATGAGTTTTATAATTATTTCAAAAAAATTTTCTGATTATGACCTTCTTGAATTGAGAGTTCCTGTAGTGAAGTGTGAAGGAGCAAGGGAGTTTCCTAAAGGTGAGAGAAACCGTGTTAATAAAGGTATAGTAAACATATCCACAAAACTTCTGCCCAAAGATGATACTGTTTTCTGAAGTTATATACTAAATATAGAACTCAAGTAAATATAAAACCTACATATGCTTAATTTTTTAATCTTTATTTAATCCCTTTATAAAATATAAAGTCTTACGTATCTGAGTTAAGAGTTGAAATCAAAATAAAATTTTTATCCTCCTAATAGACTGTCTTTTAGAAAGACTAAAAAAAAATCACAGTTTTGACAAGCTGTAGTTTATGATATGAAATCTCTTTTGTTTGCAGTTGTTACTGTAAAACAGACATTTTATCTTCAACACAAACAAGATGTTATTCAAATCATGACATTCTTAAAATAAATTTTCTCGAGTACTAGAGATATGAAGCAGATTCTAGTTTAGAAAAATACATTTTTCCCTTAGGTCTGTTTTCTAGTTATTTTACTTTACTTGCTGGTTTTTCCAATTTAATATTGCAAAGTTGCTCAACACTGTAGCTATTTTCAAATGTTTATGGCATTAAATTATTTATGGAGCATTGAACACATTAAGCATCTAGAGAGTATATGATTTAGGTAACAGAAATAAATTGTAGACAAATAGTTCAGAAGTAAATAGAAGATGCCATGCAAAGATAAACTAATAGGTATCAGTATAATTTAGATGTTAAGCTTCATAAATTTATAAAGAATAAGTTGCTTATACAACTGCATAAGGTAACATGCTTAAAAACTTTGTGACGACAGTACAGATAATACAATAAGTATGACACTTGCTTTGCATGCATTTGGCATGGGGTTAACCTCTGGCACCTAATATGGCCTCCCAGTTCAGTCAGTAGCAATCCTGAGTGCAGACAGGAGTAGGCCCAGACCACTTTAAGTATGGTGCCCAAACTAAAACCAAACAAATGAACAAACAAGTACAAAATTTATATGGATTATGTCAACTAATCCTCAAAATCATGAGATAACTATATTATAGTTGTATAACTATTTTATGAATTGTATATATGGATATACATATATATCCATATATATAAGAAAATAATATTTTATACACAGATGATATTCATTTGTTTAGCTACGAATTGTTGAAGTGAGTCAAACTGAGATGGTCAAACTAAAGTACAAAATGTTCTAAACTATTGGACCATATGCTTTACTATATTTAAGTATAGTAAAAGTTCAAAGTATGGTTAAAATCTACTTTAATTCATCCTAAAACCTTACACCAAAAAAAAAATGAAACTGGTCTAAATCACAGAGCTAATAATCGTTGAAGTAATATTTGTGCCATATCCATGCTTTATCACTATACTTCATAATCTTCCACTATTAATGATTCCCTCAAGAGGATGATTTCATAGCTCAGATAAGAGCTAATAAATCTCATTTAAATTAATAATCTCCTAGTAATTGATCTACTTTATTTACAGAAAATAGTAAACCAAGTCAAATTCTTCTTGTTTGCATTTCAGAGGATAATCATTCATTTAAATCACTAAGATAAAAATATCCTGTTTAATTACAGATTTTCAAAACTATTTTTTCTATATAAGCAGATTTTCAAAACTTTTTTTCTAAATAAGAGTTTACTCTAGCCCTGGAATCTAAATAGTTCTTCATAACTTTGTTCAAATTATTAAATAATCAACAACCTTTCATCATTTTTTCCATCATTTATCATTTCCTAAATGGGATTATTTTCTCTGACTGTCCTAAATGGGATTATTTTCTCTGACTGATTTGATACATTTCTCATGGTTTTAACTTATTTGTTCATTTTTCTTCATGTACGTTAATTTTTTTCAATTCTTTATTTATTTTTAATTATGTGAACAATGATGCAAAGAAAGAGGGCAAGGTAAAGTTACAGTGAAAGGGCAATCACCCAAAATTAGAGTTCTCAGAAGAAATCCCTCTGTTGACATCTTAATTTTGATCATACAGTCAAGGAACATTAAGAAAAATAAGACCGAACCCATGTACAATTATTTTGTCCCTCCAGTCCCAAGATCGCAGTACATTATAACATTTCTTAGCAGTACACCAAGCAATCTAAAGCCTTAAAATTTATGTAACTCCTTAAACTTGAAGGCATAGTAGTTTTTTACATGCATATTAGTTTAAGTTAACCTCAAAAGTTTAAGTGGATTTTTTTAAGGTTTAGAGTAAAAGGAGCACAGTAAAAATGGTATTAGAGTGGCAGTTATCATTTGCATAGGCCCACCAAAATGTGGGGGACATGGGAAAGAAAAGCCTTGGCCTAAATACAAGGAGACCCTACCCCTGAAGTTTCCTGGCATATGACCAACTCTAGGCTCCAGGCAAACTAGTTTGTCCACTCGTTTTATTTTTCACACAGTCTCTGTTGTTAGTATCATGTTTCTGTATTGAATATCTGGAATCTGTATATCCTACGTTGAAGTCAGGATGGAGTGGAGCTTCCTCTAATTTCCACTCACAATTAAAGGGCAATGCAGAAAACCCTGTTCAGTAAGCAGGTCATTGTTGTTGCTAAGTCTTCTCAGTGTTAAGGGAAGACTCTTTTGAGTAGATCAATGTCAGAGCAGCAGTAGGGTCTTCCAGATGATGTTATAGACAACTTTGGATGTTTCATAGATGGCTTCCCTGGTTCCGGGGTGAATGGAGAATGCCCATTCTTCTGATGCCTGTGCCAGGTTATCATGTCAATGTTCAGGGTGTAAGGTCCCATTGCACTACAAGATTTGTGTGTTCCTATCTCTATTAGATAAGAACTTATTTGTATGTATAGTATTTTCCATTTTAATGTGCCTATGCAAACAAGAAATAATGCCACGTGGCATTATCAGCGCATATGGGGACCACAAGAACACGTCCAACAATCCCCTTGACATAAGCATTAAACTGAGGGACTCTTTCACCAAAATTTCTTATTGAACAGTTCACAAAGAGAAGAAAAGATAAAAAGTGAGAAAAATAAACAATCTGATATAAGACAGTGGACACAATTATCACCATTTAAGGGGATATTCACTAATAGCTATAGCAATTGAGGGAATATATCTGCAATATTCAAAGAAGACAGCAGCCTCTTGGCCTCTTCCTTCTTTCATTGTGTAACTGTGGTTGCTACCATACTTAGGTTTCTGATTAGTTCCCACTCAAATGCATTTCCCTACAATGGAAGTGTGGGGAGTCATTTTGCAGCCTCCAGAAGGCTAAATCACAGACCACAGGGGTGTCCAGGATTCAGCACCCTCCTCCTGACTATCTCTAATGACATATACCTTAATTTAAAGAACCCAATTCTATGCCTTTTTGTATTTCAATTTACAAATTGTTTTTTCTTTTCTTTACCAAACTCAAAGCTTCTCAAGTTTCTTTTCCCTCTACATGATATCTTTCACCTGCCTTGGAATAATTTTTCAATAAATGGTTATGTAATATATGCATTTTGTGTGTTTATTTGTTCAAAATTAAATTCTATCACAGTTCTATTTTATCTGAGTTTCATCTTTGGTTACATTAACTTTAAACATTAAGGAAATGTCGATCCAGAGAGATAGCTTGGAGGTAAGGTGTTTGCCTTGAAAGCAGAAGGACAATGGTTCAAATCTTGGTATCCCATATGGTCTTCCAGGAGCGATTTCTGAGTGTAAAGTCAGGAATAATCCCTGAGCACTGCCAGATGTGACCCCAAAATAGAACAACAACAACAACAAAAAACCATTAAGGAAATGTCATGTGTATTTTACCATATTCATATTTGAGAAAAATATTTTTTGTTTTGTTACCCCCCCAAGAAAAATATTTTAATAGAACCCTTTGACAAAATTTAGTAGATGATATTACATATAACTGTTACTCTTTTTAACATTTATCACTATTACACACATTTCCTTTCTTAATTTAATAAATTAATAGCTAGTCATTGTATTGCTAGTTTTTTTTTTTCTACTTAGAGGATTGGAAAAATAATTCAGTGGAAAGGGTGTTTGCTTTGCATGTAAACAGATTGGATACTCACATGGTCCCAAACCAACCATGAGTGATCCCTGTGAAGAGCTAAGAGGACTTCTGGTTGTGGCCCAAATTTCAAAAGAAAAATTATGCATTTTACTTATCATGCTTTCTATCAGAGAAATTCATTGCTTAAAAATACATTTAAAGATTTTTTGTTTCTTTATGCTTGTATTTTAAAATATTTCAGAATGGGGTATAGCACAGTGTATAGGGTATTTGCCTGCACATGGCTGATTTGGGTTTGATCCCTGTCATCCCTTATGGTCGCTCTGAATGCAGAGCCAGGTGTAACTCCTAAGTGCTGCCAGGTGTGGCCCAAAATCCAAAAAAAAGGAAAAAATACAGAAAAATATGAATATAAAATAAAATATTTCAGACATACTTAGTACCTAAATGTTATACAAATATTAATAGAAGGACAGGAGCAATAGCACAGTAGGAAGGCCTTACACATGGCCAAATGGGATGGAACAGGATTTGATTCCTGACATCCTATATGGCTCTTGGCTGAGTCTCCATTACTGAGACCATTACTTTTAGTGCATTATAATTATTATTAAAATAATAATGCCAATAAGATGCAAAGTACAGTGAAAAGTGACCTTGAATAATGGTAGTGGTAGGTGTTGTGTCCTCATGATGAATAAGATGTTGTAGCTACAAGCACTTAAAATTATTTTCTCAATAAGGAAAAAGACCAAAGCCTGAAAAAGTAAAGTCTCCATGGCCCAGATTTTCTTAGGATAGAAAGATGTTACAAACTGATGATATTATTTTGCAGATATTATTTTGTGAATTGTAACTTCACAACTTAGACTCGATGCTTCAGATTTTCTTTGTAATGTGAATTGGTTGTCTAAAGAGAAAAGTATATGAATTCCTTACTGTCTTTGAACTTAAAGTTAAAGTAAAATAGTGCACTGGTCATTTTGAAAAAATTTAGTAGTCACATGTATTATTTACCACTGGTGAACACTGCAGATACAAAATATTTCATTTATTTCTTGTCTATGAATATGGAAAACCTTGGAGTGAATTTTATTTGTTGCCACCTTTAGAAGTTTTGCTGTATTTTTAGTTTTCTTTCTTCTTCTTTTTTAAATAGTTTTTTAATTAATATATTTTATTTAAACACCTTGATTACATACATGATTGTGTTTGGGTTTCAGTCATGTAAAGAACACCACCCATCACCAGTGCAGCGTTCCCATTACCATTGTCCCAATAAAGAATTAACAATTAGTCTTAGGACCAGTGTGATAGCATAGCTTATGAGTGATCCCTGAGCACAGAGTCAGCTACCATAAGTTCTGAGCTGGGTGTGGCTCCAAAATAATAAAAAAATACAATTAATGCTTAAACATGGCCATATCTCTTTACTGCATTAAGTGTACTTAAATTTTAATATTGTCTCTTTCCTTGAGCTGTTGCATGATATTTTTATTTGCAAGAAATCCAACATTTTGTTTAATGTCTGTCAGTATTGTGATGGATAAACAGACTAATGATAGTAAATGTAAAAAAAAAAATTAAACATTGTTGTTTTAGTTAATTTATTTACTTAAAATGGTTAAGATTTTTATTTGAATTTGTCTTATTTTTTCCTATTTTTCCCTTTTTCTTTTCTTTTCATTTTTTGTGGGTTTTTGTTTTTGTTTCTGTTTTTTTGTTTTTGGGCCACAGCAGGCGGTACTCAGGGGTTACTCCTGGCTCAGTACCCAGCATCGCTCCTGGGATGCAAGGGATCAAACCTTGGTCAGTCCCAGGGTCAGCTGTGAGCAAGGCTGCTGCTGTGCTATCGCTCCGGCCTTTGTTTTCATATTTGATGCATGACCTTTGGAAACAACTCAAAGTTCTCTATTTAATAACACACACAGACAATGGATACACAGACAATCACACACAAAACTTTCACCAATTTCTCAAGTGGCTGTGATTCATGTATAAAAACAGTTTTCAAAAGAATTTTTAGTTGTTAAAATGTAATTTATTATTTTATACTTAACATTTTACTTTGACAGCATTGACTATAACTTTTTAAATGGCTGGGGGAGAGGAAATGGTGGTATGGGATGCACTCGATGAATATTGGTGGAGGGCAGTGGACATTGATGGTGGGATTGGCCCTGATTCATTGTATGTATGAAACCCAATTATGAAGAACTTTGTAAATCACAACGATTTAAAAAATTAGAATAAAATATTTTATTTTATAATATAAATACATAATAAAAACATAATATAAATTAATGAGATAGTTTGATTGACAACAATAAAAATCTAAGATTCTTAGAGCCCTTAGTCATGTCTTCTGTTATTAAAAACAACCCTGAATATACTAGTAAAGTCTAGTATATACTGGTACTTGCATTGTCTATACAATGAGACTATTGTCTAGTCTAAGAGCTTCTCCACAAATAGATTTTTTTATTCACCTTTCTACTCACAGATACCTGTATAATTCTATATACCTCACTATCCATTCTTAAAATGTTACCCTCCTTAAAACCTTTACTGTTTCACTTAACAATTTTCTAAACAAACAATATTTCCCTAGCAAAGAGAAAGAGCTCATATTAATTACCTACCTTTGGATATGATTTTGCTTTTCATTCTTCTTAATTTTTTGTCTTATTTTCCCTACCTTTGGAGACCTTGTTTTTTCATTTGCTTAATGTAACTACTACAATCTGAGGTAGAAAACATATAAAATATATTTTAATTATCTTTATCATTTTTAGTAAATCAGAAACTTAAAAAGAACATTTTGTTAAAGCTCCCACTTATGATATATTTACTTAAATCTCATTAATCAGAACTTCATACAATATTATGTGAGACATTAGGATATTTGACCTAATTATATCATTGATTATATATTTAATTTTCTTGACTACACTCTTAAAATTGAAGGTATCGGGTTTTTTAGATACATTTAAACTAAATACTGTTAAAATCAAATTTCCTACTCATACTAGCTATTTTTAAGGGCTCCATCATAAAATTATATCACTGAATACTATACAATGCATTTTTTATCACATTAAGTTATATTTGATAATAATAGTAATGCTCAAGGTACATGCTTCCATATTATAAGGTTCATATTAGAATGAATTTAGTGGAACCAGAGAGATAGATGGAGGTAAGGTGTTTGCCTTCCATGCAGGAGGACAGTGGTTCGAATCCTGGTATCCCATATGGTCCCCTGTGCCTGCCAGGGGCGATTTCTGAGCATAGAGACACGACTGAGTGTGCCAGTAGTAACCCAAAAACAAACAAACAAAAAAAAAAGAGAATGAATTTAGTATTATGTGTTCAAGCTGAATTCATAAATGTAGGAAATTCATTTGAAAGCATTATCAATATTATTCCAGGAAAATTATTCAATACACACCCCTGAATATTGTCCTCAGAAAAATACATATTCCTAAGGAACATTGGTTTATATTTTATTTATTTATTTATTTATTTATTTATTTAAACACTGTGTTACCTTAAGATCTTTGTACTGTAATTAGTAGAAGTGGAAGTCAACAAGACAATACAGTGAACAAAAGAGTTGTGTTGCATGTTACTGATCCTGATTGGTCTTGGGTACTCTACTTGCTCTCTGAGTATCACCAAGAGTTATCATAAACACAGAGTTAGGAGTAAGACTTGAGCATCACTGAGTATGCCCCCCTCAAAAAAATAGACTCTAAAGTTATAGAATAAACTTGCTTGTTTATGTAAAATTGGAGCATTTCAATTACTTAAAAACCACATACAGAATTTAGGAAAGGGTTGTTAATTTTGGTTGATTCATTACATTTTGGAGTCAACCATTTGAAAGATGCTATTATTTATCACATTTTTCTTTTAATCTGTAGCTAGTATTCTTCATTTCTTTATACATACACTTTCTTCTGGTAACTCCCAGAGTAGTATTCTGTGTCTGTTCACTATGAAGTATTACAACTATACTTGAAAAGCAGAGAATCTCCCAAACACATGGTTTATTTTCTTTCTTTACACAAGTGTAAGTGCTGAAATTATATAAATTATATCATTGAAAAGACATAATGGATGCAGAATATTTGCCTACATTAACTAAAAGCATAATATATTAATTCAATAAGATTTTAATGATTTCTCCATTTTTAAAATGTATTATTCTAGATTTTAATTTATAAATAATGATATTTTAGTACATTCTATTTCTAAGCACAAAACTGCTACATATTTTTTCTATTTTTATAGTTAATTTATAGCCATACAGCATATATGTGATGCATAAAAATTATACATGGTTTGGTAATCTCTCTCTTTATAATGTTTGCCATTAACTTGAATATCTTTAATCATATATTTACATTTTTTGCTAAAATACCAGATTAAAGACAATATTTATTTCAGAGACTGTACAAAATATTTGAATTTGACTTAAAAAGAACTTTAGAATAATGAGGGTGAAATTAATTTTCTATAATTTATTATCACCTCCTTCTTAAGGATTTTTTGCTTAATTGATAATGACAATTGAGATTTATAAATTGTTCATAACCTTTAACAAAGGTTATAATTTATTTTACCTGCTTTAAAACACGTGAGGTTTTATCAATAGTTCTTATGTGCTAGAGAAAACTAACAAGAAAAAATTCAATGTAATAAACTATTCAGCCAAATGAAGAATTTTTTAATAATACCTTTATATAAACACCATGATTACAAACATGATTGTAGTTGGGTGCTTTGACTATTTCAACAAAAAATGTATTGATCACTTATGTAAAACTTTTTTGTAGACATATTAAATATCAGAAGCATTTTCTTTTACATAATAAAATGAATTAACTTTACATAATGTAAAGCAAAAGCAGCCCCTCTTAACCCCGCTTGCCTGGTGCTATCCTTAAAAAAATACATAGTTAATGTTAATTTTATTATCTCTATGTGTGAGTGTGAAGACTATGCAGGCATGAAGCTAATTGATGATATGTGAAATGCTGAGATATAAACAATAGAGATATTAGAAATAGGACACTGAGTGGAAAGAGTTCAAGAACTAAAAAATTGAAGACATTGAAGAGAGACCACTATATAGAAGAAATCAGATTAAGTTTGTTGTGGGGGGAGGGTGTTTGATCTTCTGATCATTTTAAGGAGATAGAACTAGTTACAATACTTAATCTTAACCAACAAGCAAAAATGGTTATATGCTAATATTTTTAAAGGAATTCTTTTCTAAGTTGATATTTTTTAAGTTGGAAAGTATACATTTAACAACTCTGATGATCTTAAAATTATTGAATAGTGAAGTTGGAGTGAATGAAACTGAAGCAAAACCATATAGTGTCTATTTAAGCCCTCATAACTTGAAAATTTAATAGAAGATTGGTCTTCACAGAGGATGGTAGGTCAGATATAGTAGAGATCAAAAGACAAATTAATCTTCAAACCAAATAATATATGAGTCATTTCTTTCATCTCTCTTTCAGTCTCTATCTCTCTGTCTCTTTCCATCTCTCGTTCTTGGTTCTTGGTTTCATAAATATTAATTTATTTGTCTGCTTCAAAATCTTTACTAGAAATATTTATTTTAGTAGAGCGGGTTTTAATTTTACCTTTTAAATTTAAAAGAGTTGAGAAAAGAGACAGTTTTTCATTAGATTTCATTAGAAAAGCATTTCACAGATTCTTCATACTTCATACATATGGGTTCATAGTCCCAGCCTATGCTTTCTTCATGTTCACATGTGACTGGCTAGTTTTTATCTACTTGTCATAAAAATAAGGAACTCCTCATTCCTGGACGAATAGTGCAGTGTGACTTAGGCATGCAACAGAACCAGTTCTGAACCCTATAATCCCCTAGAGTGCCCTGAACTCTACCAGAAGTAATTCCTGAGAGCAGAGACAGGAATAAGTCCTGAACACCAACAAGTGTTCATAAACAGAAAAGGGTAGAAAGAAGACTTTAATTTCAGAGATCTAGCACTGGAGTGCCTCAGAATTGCAAAGTGCCATTAGATATGTAACAATAAATTTAAAAATAAACTAGTAATATAAGTTGCATGCATTTTTTGTTTGTTTGTTTCTGGATCCCACTCTGAGGCATTCAGGGGTTACTCCTGGCCCTGTGCTGTGCTATCTCTCTGGCCCCAAGTACATGCATTTTTGACTCCTAATACTACTTCACTGTTTGAAAATTGAATGACAATGTAACTCAATAGATTGTACCCATTTCTAAACAACCAAAACATTTCAGAGTACTAGGCCAGAAAGTAAATCAGGTAGAATGTTTTGCTTTGCACGTAGCTGACCTCTAAAGGGTTTGATCCCTAGAAATCAGATGGTCCCCAAAGTCTATCAGAAGAGGTTCTTATACTCAGAATCAGAAGTAAGGGCTGAGCACCATCAAGTGTGACTCAAAACAAAAAATTAATTAATTTAAAATAAAACAGATTACTTAAGAAAGAAAAAGTTTTAGTAATATGAAAAATCAAAAAGAAGAGAATCAGTGTTGATTCTCTGAGCATATTTTTATTATTGCTTGCCTTTAATTGTAGAATGATTGCCACCTGAAACCTATCTCCAATTTTAGGACTATGTAGATTATCTATGAAATAGTTGAGTAAAATAGATTAGATATGGTGGAAATAACACGACAGTCTGGCATACATAAGGACCTGGGGTTTTAGCCACTGAAAATCTCTATTACCCTCGATGACCTCAAAACCCTCAGTAGTGATGACAAATAAAATACTGTCTTTGTATGCTGTCATTAGTTCTTTAATATTTATATAAGTGGAACATAATTAACAAAGCTTAAATTACCTTTCTTACCATTTTCAAGACTGGCAATTTCCTGTCTCACTAGAAAAAATAGTGATTCCCAGAAATTGTATATATCCCTTCTGATATATATTTTAATTTCTAACTAATACTAAGACTTATGCAAATTTTTTAATTTTGTTTTTGTTCTTGATTTTTGAGATCACACCTGGAAATTCTCAGGGGTTATTACTGGCTCTACGCTCAGAAATTGCTCCTGGCAGATTCAGGGGACCATATGGGATGCTGGGATTTGAACCATTCTGCATGCAAGGCAAATGCCTTATCTCCATGCTATCTCTCAAGCCCCAACTTATGCAAACTTTTGCTCCTAGGACCTTTACAATCACTTAAATGTACTCAAGAGCCAGGAAATTCTAGTTTATGTTGGCCATTCTTTTAATATCATTCATATTGTAAATTAATATTAACAAAATACAGGAACCTGTGCAATAGTACAGTGGGTAGGATGCTTGTCTTGCATGTCTCTGACTGAAGTTCTATTCCTGGCAATCTATTAGAGCAACTGAACCCTTCCAGGGGTGATTCTCAGAGCAAAGCTCAGAGCAATTTCTGAACACCTCTAGATGTGGCCAAAAAAAAAAAAAAAAGAAAAAGTCAAGCAAAAAAAAATATTCCCAAGACCTTAGGATTTCATCGATCTCATTTTGACAACCAGCGTTTCAATTATATATGAATGCATCTATGAAAATGTTAAGTAGTTATTTGATAAACCTCAATGATACCCTGCTGTATAAACCATTGTACAATAGTTCTAAAACATACAAATTAATATGTATAATAACTCAAACATTATAGAATTACTGGATGGCTAGACATAGGAATCAATGAAACAGAAGAATGTCCAAAATGATACCTAAGAGAATATAAAATTTTAGTTTATAATGAAGAATGACAGCTTGTCTAGTTATAATTTAAATACTTATTATGTGGGTTCTTAGTAAGTATAGACTAGTGAGTGAAAATCTAGAGTAAGTCAGATTTGAATTAATGAAGCTTCTTGGCATATTAGCATCTCCTCTTGTCTTTGATCAAGGCCACTCCTAGATATTCAACCTGATGGGAGGTGAACAGTCTCATCTACACAGCCATTAATTCACTGTTTATTTTCAGCATATCCTTTAGAGAAACTACTTGTAGTGTGATAGAAAAAAGACACAAGTTATGAGAGTGATGCTGGTGCAAGTGTGAACTGGTGAATTATCTGCTGACGGGTATGTGCCTTGGCAAAAAAAATTACAAATACCAATTTTTCTAAGTCACCTTATATATTTAATATATTTCTAATTTATCATTTTGACATATCAATAACTGTTCTAAATCCCCAATGTTTTTACTCTTTTTTAATTTTTTATTTTTAATTATGAGAACAAAAATGCAAAGAAAGAGGACAAGTTAAAGTTACAGTGGAAGGACTATCACCCATAAACAGAATTCACATAAATCCCCTTGCTGATATTTTAAGATTGAATTTTCTTTTCTTTTTTTTTTGTCCCCTAAATTCCCAATACAGACCAGGCAAGGGTCTGACTGAGGTGTATATGGGGTGAATTTACTGTACCTCCTCTTTCTATACAGTCAGTGTGAAGAACACAGCCTGTGATAAGAATTGGGAGGCCTTATTTTTTTTCTTTCCTTTTCTTTTTTTTTTATTTTTTTTAACTTTTTTTTTCATCCCCCTTCATCAGTGCAAGTTCCCCACCACCAGTGTCCCAAATCTCCCTCCTTCCCAACCCACCCCCCACCTGTACTCCATATAGGCTTTCCAGTTCCCTGATTCGTGAATATGATTAAGATAATTCTCTGTGTGGTTATTTCTATAGCTGCACTCACCACTCATTATGGTGAGCTTCATGAAGTGAGCTGGAAGTTCCAGCCCTCCTCCCATTATCTCTGAGGATTGGTGCAAAGATGACTTACATTTTTCTCAGAACCCATAGATGAGTGAGACCATTCT
>PVKC010033167.1:0-14067 GCA_004027635.1 Crocidura indochinensis
CTGGCTGTCTGCTCAGAAATAGCTCCTGACAGGCACGGGGGACCATAATGGGCACCGGGATTCGAACCAACCACCTTTGGTCCTGGATCGGCTGTTTGCAAGGCAAACGCCACTGTGCTATCTCTCCGGGCCCCTTGTTTTCTGTTTTTTAAAAGAATAGAACAGAATAAATATCCAAACCAAAGTCAACAGCAATGGAATTAAGTGACCCAAGCTCTAGCAATCTCAACTTTATATGGGCCTGTTCTGGCAGGCCAGGGGGCGAAGTGAGGTGATTGGGATACACTCTGGGAACGTGGTGGAGGGAGGTGACACTGGTGGTGGGATAGGCCCTGATTCATTGTATGTCTGAAACCCAACTATGAAGGACTTGTGAATCACAACAGTTTCAATAAAATAAAAATTAAAAAAAAAAAGAAAAGCTATATTCCAATTTAAACACTAAACACTACTCTTTAAAGAATCCTCCTCAAAATAAACATTCCGTTTTTTAAGGTCTTTGCTGCCTCAGTAAACGAAAAGACATTAACTTCATGTACCTTTACCAACAGAATTTCAGAACGATCGTGCTTGTTCTCGAGAGGACAGTTTTCCTTCCTCATTTTGACATAAAGCTTGTCTTCCTAAAATTTAATTACTTTTATTGCTTTTGAAATCACTTTAAATTGCTTTTAAACAGCAATAACTCTAATTAAATTAAAACTTTAAAATCACACCATGTGAAATGAAGAATAAAGTTTAACACTGCATTTCTTTGAATAGCTCCTTTATTAACTCAGGCTTTAATTGATGGACAACTTTAGTTTGTAATCTAGTAAGACATGAGGACAATTGGTGCTAACATAAGTGTTAACAATTAACTGAAAATTCTAATTAATTCAAGCAGTACTGATAGCTGATATGTACTAGAAAGTCTTTATTAAAGCCCAGACTAAAAATGTGAATGAAAAGTATTTTAACCAGTATTGTTGAAATTACTGTTTAAACTTTTATTTTAAATTTGCCCTTGAAATTAACCTGTCATAATAGATGTGAAATGTTAGCAGATAAAATATTATTCTTAGACTCTTTTTTTTTTTTTTGACAATTATTATCTTTTAATCCAAGATGCTCTTAAAGACCAGGAATGTTGCTCACTCAGTGGCTTAGTTCATAATTTGAATTCATGAGACCTGACTTCGATTTCTAACCATATATTGGAGGGAAAAATGTTTTGAGCAACTCACAGCATTTGCTTTACTAAGAGGGGATGGGGCCAGAGAGATAGCATGGAGGTAGGGCATTTGCCTTATAAGCAAACGGACAGTGATTCGAATCCGGGCATCCCATATGGTACCCCGAGCTGCCAGGAGCGATTTCTGAGCGTAGAGCCAGGAGTAACCCCTGAGCGCTGCTGAGTGTGACCCAAAACCCAAAAACCAACAAACAAAAAAAGTTAAAAGGCACTCATGCTTTGACTACCAGAAGCCCAGGTTTGATTCTATCATCACATTGTCCCTGAATAGTGCCAGAAGCTACCCCTGAACAGAGAGCTAGAAGTAGCCCATGGGCACTGCCAAGTATTTCACCACTCCCCCCACCCCAAATAACACAAGATGCTTATTTAGAAAATGTTTAATATTCTCAGAAATAGAATAAGTGCTAGGTTTAAGTTCATTCACAGGCTAACTACAATTGTAGCTGCCTTTTCCTTTCATTGTGTTGAAGTTGATGTATCTTTAAAAATGAACCTTTTATTCTTGTATTTTTTTGTAGTGGGGGATAACCTCCAATCCTCAGATGACCTGATGGCCATTTGATGTAATATTGGGTAGGCCTGGCTGGTAGTTTAGTGCTAGGACCTGAGAATGTTACAGTGTTGCTGAAACCATGCTCAATCAGGGACCCCATGACCCCAGAAATTGAAGCCCCGAGGTGGTCACTCTTACCACATCCAGTTATTCTCCTTGTGCTTTATTTTTTTCTTATGGTGTTTGAAGGGAAATTAAATCAGAATCAACCTCATGCAAGGCAGGCATTTATCCCCCCCCCCCTTTTTTTTAAATACGAAGTATTCTGAAGAAAACACAGGATTGTTTTATGGTCATCTACTCAGTGGAATGTCTTGAAATATTCACCCATTTTTAACTGAATCTTGGTGTATTTAGTAGCCTTTGCTTTCACTTTGAAGCATAAGATAAAGAATCAAGAATAAAAACAGAACAAAGCCAACTTTATCCTTCAGGGGTTCCTTTCTCAAGAGTATTTCAATAAATCCAACAGTTCCTATTTTATTTGCAGTCATTTGTAATTCTTTGGAAAGTCATCTGATTTGTTCTTTGTTCCTGCAAACTTACGGTTTTTATTTCTAACACAGAAGCCTTTTGAGAAATATAAGTTAAATAATATGCAATCAGAATGCAGGTGTTATACACCACTTTGATTTGCCTTTTTAAAGCTGGAATTCAGTTCCTAATTGGCTATAATTATTAAGGTATCAACTGAATTTCCTTTATACTGACAAGGATACAAGAGTTCCCTCTTTTTTTTCATTTTGATGCTAGATGTCATGTTGTTTTCCATTAAATATGTGACAACTGAGGTGAGAAATTCATTATATTGCTATTAAAGTCTCTGTAAATCTCTTCATCACCCACATTCTTCTGTATTGCTAGAATATTAACAGTGACTATAAGCAGAATTAATTCTATACTCTGTTCTACTTTGTTTAAAACCTCAATATTTGCTTTTAGTAAAATATAGCCTAAAGTATATCTTGCTGTAAACACCTAAGACCTGGATTACAGAAAATGGCTTACGATGATTTATCATTGTATTGATTGTCTTATCATTGTCTTATTGTATTCTCTAAGCAACATTTTCTTCATACTAAAAGTTAATAAATATAGGTTCTACTTTCACTTTTGGGGATAGTGGTGAAGGGATTTAGACCACACTCTCCTGATGGTACATGGGGGACCATATGTAATGCTGAATAAAGATTGAAGAAGGATTGGCCACATGAAAGGCAAGGATCTTACTTCCCATTCTACCCTGACTCCTCTCACATTTTTTGTTTGTTTGTTTTTGGACCACACCCCATGATGCTCAGGGGTTACTCCTGGCTATGTGCTCAGAAGTTGCTCCTAGCTTGGGGAACCATATGGGATGCCGGGATCTAACTATGGTCCGTCCTAGGTCAGCCGCATGCAAGGCAAATGCTCTATTACTGTGCCACTGCTCCGACCCCTCCTCTCACATTTTAAACATAATTCTTGGGGCCAGAGAGCTAGCATAGCGGTAGGGCATTTACCTTGCACGCAGCCAATTTAGGATAGATGGTAGTTCAAAGAATCCTGGCATCCCATATGGTCCCACAAGCCTGCCAGGGGCAATTTCTGAGCACAGTGCCAGCAGTAACCCCTGAATGCCACCAGGTATGACCCAAAAACCAATAAATAAACAAATACATAAATATATAAATAAATAAATAAATAAATTCTCATATGACATCAAATTACCCTTTTTTTTTAGTTTTTGGTTTGTTTTGTTTTTGTGTTTTTGGTCTGGGGGTCATACCCTGTGGTGCTCAGGGGTTATTCATAGCTCTGCACTCAGAAATTGCTCCTGGTGTTCTTGGGGGACCATATGGAATACTGGGAATTGAACCAGGATCCATCCTGTGTTGGCCATGTGCAATGCAAATGCACTACAATTGTGCTATCGCTCTGACCCCTGGTCATGTTATTTTTAAGTACTAAAACATATATACTAGGTGATTATATAACATTAAAAACTTAAAACTGGGGGCCAGGTGGTGACGCTGAAGATAAGGTGCCTGTGCTAACCTAGGATGGACCGTGGTTTGATCCCCCGGTTCCCCATATGGTCCCCCGTGCCTGCCAGGAGCAACTTCTGAGCGAATAGCCAGGAGTAACCCCTGAGCGTCACCAGGTGTGGCCCAAAAATCAAAAAACAAAAACAAACAAACAAAAAAAAACTTAAAACTGTTTGGATCTATCATTTTTAATGATACAAATACATGTTCATTATACATATTTTAGCAAGAATAGTTGTAGGTGATATAAACTTCATAGATCTTATCCTGCAAGAGGAGATGCATCACCAATGTAGCTATCTGTACTCTGATGATTCTAATCTAAAGAAGAATAGGGTAAATAGTAGCAGGTATATTTAATAAAACAAAGTCACTATCAAAATTATTTTTAATAACTCATAACACATACATCTGATATTTATCACCTCTTAGATGGTGATTTTTTTATTTATTTCACCTCATCTTGAAACTTTTATTTTATGGTATATTATATATATATTTTTATAAAATATTTATTTAAGCACCATGACTACAAACATAATTGTAATGGTAAATTTTAAAAGTAAATGATGACAGTGGAAATTGCAAGAAAGAAAAGGAGAATAGAGAACCTAAATAATCTGTAAATCTAATATTAATTACCAAATCATTGCTATTTGCTTCTATAAAATACTGTTACTGGGTGGAATTCGTTTTATTTACTTCAGGAGAAAATAGTGTGGTATACAATAAGAAAATAAGGTGTGTTATATTTTTATTCATGATCAGACATCAGTTCTTTACTAACTATATATATATATGTTGGTTTAATTACAGGGACACAACAGTACAAACCCTGACTCTTCAGCCTTCTGTTAAAGATGGACTTATTGTGTATGAGGACTCACCTTTGGTTAGTAATTCAATTATGTGAATCTTCTCAAATGTATTTTTGAATGCTAGGTGTTGTGTTATCATTCTTGAGGGGCTGTATCCTGTAGACTCAAATATACTTTAGGCTTAACTGGAAAGCATTCATTCATTCATGTGTCATTTGGGGAATTGGGAAATACAAATTAAATACAAATTATTGGGAAAATAAAGAGTATTCTCTTTCTGTTTTCTTTTTCCTTGAAAGGGCAAGTTAGGAAATGATGGAAATCCTCTCATTTTCTGTTCTATAATTTAAAAAGAAAAGAAAATTTAAAAAGTTGTTTTAGATATACAGATCATGAAACTATATTATGCTTCCAACATTTGTAAGTAATCTCAATGAACATTGGCTCAAGAAATACTGGTTTTCTAGTGTGTTTCTCTGTAGATGATTCCTTTGGGGGTATTGGTATAAATAAACAAAAACATTATGAAAACTTCATGATTCAGATACCAGTGATTGGATCTCTGGGACTCTCAGAGATCATGTCTGACATTTTCTGGACAAATCTATTGGGGTTGAGGGAAGAAGCTACATTTCTCTTTTAATTTTCTCCCTTTTATAGAAGGGGGGAATCACACCCAGAGGTGCTCAGGGATTGCCCCTGGTTTTGCACTCAGGAAACATTCCTGTCAGGGCTTAGGGATTGTGGGGATTACACTCAGATCAGCTGCTTGTAAAACAAGCACCTTATCTGTTGTACTATCTCTCTGCCCCTAATTTATTTCATTTTTACCCTATATCTTTGGGCTCACTTTTAAATTCATTGAGTATTTCCACTATCAACTCCCTAAAATATATTTTTAAGACTTTTCCTAGTTTTTACCTTTTCTTTTTCATAATCTTACCTTTTACCTCATCACCTAAAACCTAAGCATCTTTCTTATTTTTTTCTATTTATATATCTAGCCTAAATTAAACTCTTTAGACAAATCTAAAACTTACTATTTTCATTTTTTATGCTTTTTGTCCTTAAAATCGTGTTTCTAAACAACTTTTTTAACTAAATTATTCTGGTAATCCCCCTTGAGTATAATCTGCATATTGCTGCCAGGTTAGAAGTCTTAAAAGTGGAGCTCAACACTCTGCTTTTTATCAAATTTGAACTCATATTTTAATATATCCCATTAGACAGGTAAAGAAGGTATTTGTTCTTTTGACAATCAGGTCCTCCGTAGTAAAGACTTCAAGGTCATTAGAGCCCTAGTACAGTGTTCTAACATCCACTCTGATGGCGAAATTTCAATCAAGTTCCTTTGTGCTTTTTATTTCTCTATTTGTAGTGACAAGACAACAAAAATTTATAACCTTATTATTGGCAAATTAGTACCTGTGTATTTTTTGATGGTAGTCTATACATTTCGTATTTCAGCTCTGCTGTACATATGGTGTATGTGTGTATGTGTGTAATTTAAACTAGTTATTATAAATCCCAGGCAGTGATTAAATTGAATTGCTTTATTATTTTGTTTATGATAAATATTCTCTGTTCACAGGTTAAAGCTGTAAAGTTGGGCCACATTCTGGTAGTAGATGAAGCAGATAAAGCTCCAACAAATGTCACCTGTATTTTAAAAACTCTGGTAGAAAATGGAGAAATGATTCTTGCAGATGGAAGACGCATTGTTGCGAGTGAGTATTAAAATTACAGCTTGGAGCCAAAGTAATAATGCTGTGGGTAGGGAAATTGCCTTATACATGGCTGACCTGGATTCGATTCTGGGCATCTCATATGGTCTCTGGGGCCACAAGGAGTGATTCCTGTGTGCAGAGCCAGGAGTAAATCCTTAGCGTTGCCAGGTGTAGCCCCTAAATCAAACCAAACCAAGGGCCTTATACAAGAAAAGTATGTGTTCTGCCACTGAGTCATATCTCCAAGCTTTAAAACTGTCATTTATTTATTTAAAGATGGATGACTACAGGGCTAGAGTCCAATGAGTAGGCAGTTGCCTTGCATGTGGCCAATTTAGGTTCAATCCCCAGCATCCTATATGGTCTCCTGAGCCTGTCAGTAGAGATCCCTGAGCATAGAGCCAGAAGCCCTAATCACAACCATGTTTTTCCCCCACCCCTTCAACAAAAAAATTAAAGACTGATAACCTTAGGCTGTGATTTTTTTTTTGGTGGTATTCAGGGGTTACTCCTGGCTATGCACCCAGAAATCGCTCCTGGCTTGGGGGACTATATGGGATGCCAGGGATCGAACTGAGGTTTGTCCTGGGTCAGCTGGGTGCAAAGCAAACACCCTATTGCTGTGTCACTGCTCTAGCTCTAGGCTATGATTTGAATAAACCTAGTGATAGAGTGTTTTTAAAGTAGCCATAATAAAGATTTTAGTATCTTCAGATTATTATCTGGTCTAGTAGTTCTATTTCAAATGTTTATCAACTAGTATAATACAAGAATTGTGGTAGATTTATTTGGAGACAAATCATCATTATTCTAATGAGCTTTTTAGGTTCTTAAGACTTTTATTCTATGTAATTAAGACTCAGGTTTTTATGATCAACAGGAATCTCTCCATAGCTCTGTAACTGCAAGATGTATACATAATGCAGGATTGGAAAGAATAATAACCACTCATTTGTAAGAAATAATATAATATCATCTAAAGCCTGTTAAGTGATATAAAACAACCCTGGGGAAAATGTATTTTAAATGTACATTGAATTTATATAAAAAGGAAGGTTATTGCTTAGTATTTGATTAATTATTATTAGGCTAAGTTTTCTGAAGAAACTTTCTGTAACCAATTAATCACAAAGTTATTAGAGTTTTTATATTGAATAATATAATTACTTCTGTTATTTTAAAGGCAATAATTTGATATTCTTTTTTTGGGGGGGGACCACACCCAGTGACACTCAGGGGTTACTCCTGGCTATGCGCTCAGAAGTCGCCCCTGGCCTGGGGGACCATATGGGGCACGGGGGATCAAACCATGGTCCTTCCAAGGCTAGCACAGTAAGGCAGGCACCTTACCTCCAGCGCCACCGCCCGGCCCCTAATTTGATATTCTTAAGAATGCTTAAATATCAATCAACAAGTGGCATTCTTTTTATTTTTTTTCCAGATTCTGCTAATGTGGACGGAAGAGAAAATGTTATAGTGATTCATCCTGATTTTAGGATGATCGTTCTGGCCAACAGACCTGGATTTCCTTTCCTAGGAAATGATTTCTTCGGTACCTTAGGTAAGAACAAGAAAGAAAAGAATAACAAGAATGATCATAGTAATTACACTACTGTCTTTGTAACAATGCTATGCATCACCAAAGACTGCAGGTGCTGTCAGCACCACAAATACCTGGAAAGAATCTCTGTCATCCTACTTTGGAGAAGGATAACATTTGAGATTCAGAGAAACTAACTGCTTCTCAGGGGTACTTAGCTAATGAGAACTGGAACTGGACTTCATGTTGAGCATTCTATCACTTGCTTTCTTAAACAGTTGTTTAAGTCCTCTTGAAAAAAAAATTAAAAATAAGGTAGTTTATAAGTGTTTGGCTTTAGTTACATTCCTCTAACTGGAAAACAGAATTACAATCAGCTTTGAGGAGACAGATTTATAGACTGGCGATATCCTCAGCTTAATTTACTCATCATTCTTTAAAAAGGTGTTCTGAAGCAGGTAAGAGGATACAGATGGTAAGGTGCTTTTCTTGCATACAGCTGACCCGGAATCATTATGATTCCCTGAGTAGTGCCAAGAGTCACTTTTTAAGCACAGAGCCAGGAATCCCCCAGAGTAACAGTATTATAAGCCAACTCCCATACTACATACCCGACTCCAAAGGAATGAATTTTCTCTATGGCAAGTAGCAATTCTAGATCTAATTAACTGGTAATTGTCACTCAGAATGCAGCAGACCTATCCTTCCTGTAAGATTTTTTACCTTGCATTTTTCTTGGGGGGGGGGGGCATACCCGGTGATGCTCAGGGGTTACTCCTGGCTATTTGCTCAGAAGTCGCTCCTGGCAGGCACGGGGGACCATATGGAGAACCGGGGATCGAACCGAGGTCCGTCCTAGGTTAGTGCAGGCACCTTACCTCCAGCGCCACCGCCTGGCCCCCTGACCTTGCATTTTTTATGACTAAATCTAATTTAGTTTTTCTATATAAATTTTATTAATATAAATTAATTTATAATATAATTAATATAAATGAATTAATTATAAATCTAATTTATTTGCATGGATTTTTATAGTAGAGTATGTATACATGAATATGCTTGTATAGAGTTTTCAGAAGAGTCTACCATATCCATTTTTTTTCCTGCCTACCCTACTCTGTGCTAATCTTTCTATCACCATCACAGATCTTATCCCAAACTTCTTTTCCTGGTTTTCCTAGAATTTGCCAGTAATATATCCATCAGATTCTATTAATAGATAAATACAGATCTATTCATTTTAACTTTCCTTGGTCCATAGTCATTTATGATTCAGTAGAAGAGCATAAAAATTCATCTTTTCTGGAAATTAGCCCCACAGTACTCAGGGCTATTCTTTGCTCTGTGCTCAGAGGTGATCCACAGTGACCCATACTCATGAAATCATCGTATGTGATGCTGAGGATCTAACTGAAGTTGACTGCAAGCAAGTCAAGTGCTTTATCCTTGGTAATATCTCCCCAGCCCCCCAATTTGATCTTTTATTTGAGCATAATTTTACTTTTTTGGTAAAGTCTCGATTTTTGAAGTGACGTATAAAATGCCATTCCTTTTAAGCCTATTTTAATTTCAGGGCCCGGGTCTGTGACTCAGTGGTAGAATACCTGACCTTGCAGGCATGAGGCAGCGAGCGTGATGCTGGGGACATTGCTGTGCTCGACCCTCAGAACCAGAGCAAAGTGCATAGTCTCCAGGCAACGCAGCAGAGTGTCTGCAAGCACCACAGCTGAAGTACATGGCCCTCAGCATGCCTCGCAAACTAAGTATGTGAGCGCTCTCATCTAGTTTGGCAACCGCAGTGAGCATGGCAACTCGATGTTGTTCACAAGCACTGTGGCTGGTGTGTGTGTGTCCCAGTCTTTCATGCCACAAGGGAAGAGGAGGGCGAAATTTCTACATAGATATTGGATTTACAGATCTGCGTGTATATAATAGGTTCTAAATTGTGTTTCAGCAGTCTGCACCCGATATACATGGCTTAAAGAGTGATATTAGTCATCCTCCTTTTCGATATTCATCAAGAGTCCTCCATTGGAGATGTACATAATTTCTGAAGATATTCAACATGTGTCAAACTTAAAATGCAGTCTTAGGGCCATATGAAGTATATTTTCCAATTAATGAAAAAAATAATAAGCTACCCAAATATCTTATGTTGCATGATGGAAGAATGCATACTTTAAGTTCTTAACACTGAGGACCTCTAGGGAGTCTGCAAATTGGCAGACTTCTTTCTTTGGCCTTTATACCAGAATACTTCCTGGTGAGGTTCTATTTGTTAGTAAATAGTGGGGAGAATAAAACACTCCTCTGGGTTCTTCTCCATCTGGACAAGTAATCAAAATCATAACAGGCAGGTGAGCAAAAATAATTAATGTAATGGTATGTATGGTTTTGGGGGAAAAAACCTATATATCAATGAATATGGCAGTAAATTCTGAAGAAAAATAGGACAGATCTTTTAGATTTAGTCTATCTATTTAAGGTAGAGGAAGAGCTCTTGTAGAGTGAGTAGGAGGATCTTTCAGTTTAACTCTGAGCATAGAAGAGATGTTTCTTGCATAGAGAGGACATGTTCACTGTTAAACTTACCTCTGAATGATAATCTCCCTAACTGCATCCTTCTAAGTCATAAATTGAGGCTAGTGATTATTTATTTGAGTAGGAAAGGGTGAAGAACTAAGAAAAGTTAAGAGCTTTTCTTCATCTAGGACCTTCATTGCTCTTAATTTAAAATAATTTATATTGGGGCTGGAGCAATAGTACAGTAAGTAAAGCACTTGTCTTGCACACAAGCCAGTCTGGATTTAATCCCCAGCATCCCATATGGTCCCCAAGCATTGCCAGGAGAAATTTCTGAGGGCAGGGCCAGGAGTAACCCCTGAGCATTGCAGGATGTGGCCCAAAACCAAGAAATAAATTTATATTTGGGGTGGAGCAATAGTAAAATGAGTAGGGTGCTTGCCTTGTATACAGATAACCAAGGTGTGATCCATGGCATCTCACATGGTATCATGACCCTGCCAGTAATGATCCATGAGTGCAGAGCCAGGAGTAAGTCCTGATTACACTATTGTGTGTGCAACACATGGAAAATTATATTGAAGTTAGGAAATAACTCAGAGAACCGAAGTGCATGCTTTGCATGTGGGAGACTCAGTTTTTATCCTCAGCAGTTACTACATGGTCTTGGGAGCAAACATGGAGTAATTCCTACCACCATCACCAAACAGTGCCAAGCTTATAGTGGCCTGTGAGCACTGCCAGATATGGTACAAAAATTGTTTTTAATCTGCCTCCTGAGTAATAGCCATGGTTTCTCTCAAGGTGCACATGGACTCGATTGGCCCTTAATTCCCCACTCCAAAATAACACTTTTCAGAAGTAACTTTGAGCACCTGGAGAGAATACTGACCCTCTGGGAGAAATGGATCCTACAGCTTCAAATATTATATAATTAGAATTTTTTTCTTTCTATTGAATCACTGTGAAATACAAGGTTGTAAAGATATTTGTAATTGAGTTGCAGTCATACAGTCTTCCAACTTCAATCCTTTCACCAGTTTTTTTTTAACAGAAATAAGCTACATATCACCCAATTTTCTTTTCTATAGCTTTAATCCTCTGCTTTCTCCTCTACACCATTGTATCTTGGTAGGCTTTCTATATAGTTCTCTACATTTAAAAATAGAAGTGTAAGCAACCATTGGCTCTTTAAACAATCATTCCCTATTTCCTGTGGCACTAAAATGGATAACCTGAATCTTTTTTCCTACATAGGTGATATTTTTGGCTGCCATGCAGTTGATAATCCCAAACCCCAGTCAGAGCTGGAGATGCTCAGACAATATGGACCAAATGTTCCAGAACCGATCCTTCAGAAGCTTGTGGCTGCCTTTGGAGAGCTGAGGAGCTTAGCAGATCAAGGAATAATTAACTATCCTTATTCTACCAGAGAAATTGTCAACATAGTCAAGCATTTACAGGTATGATACATAAACGCCTGTGCATAAAGGCTTTGAGGAAGTCATCTTCCCTATTTAGATTACTTATTTCATAGTATGACTTTCATTATCTATATATATAATACTGATTATTATGGTATGATATGGCATGTTCATAATGTATATTTACTATCTGGACACCAAGGAACATCTTACATTTGGTCCATGGTCAGGAATCTAGGAAATTTGGGTAGAGAGCTAGAGGATGGGGGTGAGACAAGAGCATGAGACAGTAATGAAGCTTTGTTACTATTTATCAATGCCACAAACATGTGGTTTCTGGGTGAAAACAATTTTATTTTAAAAATGAGGCCAGAGGGGCTGGAGTGGTGGCACAAGTGGTAAGGTGTCTGCCTTGCCCGCATTACCCTAGGATGGACCACCGTTCGATCCCCTAGTGCCCCATCTGGTCCCCCAAGGCAGGAGTGATTTTTGAGCGCATAGCCAGGAGTGGCCTCTGAGCGTTACTGGGGGTGGCCAAAAAAAAAAAAAAAAAAAAAAACTGAGGCCAGAGAGATGGTACTGTCTGTAGGGTGCTTACCTTACATATGATAGACCCATCTTTCATCTCAGGTGTCCCATATGATCTCCTGAGCACCACAAGGAATGATACCTGAAGACAAAACCAGGACTAGTTCTTGAGCATTTCTGGCCCCAAGACAAAGACAGTTGCTATGGGATATGATTGCATACAAGACTCAAAATAAATAACTCATGTTCAGTTTTTTAAGCTCTGTTTCTTTTTTTCCCCTCCTTTTCCCCCATCACATGTCTACCAGAGCCTTCTGGGAAATTAAGGCTCATTTTTCCTTTTGTATTCAATTTTCTTTATCCCCCCACTCCTCTTCAAATCCAGCCTTACAGACTCTATTTTATGGTTTTAAATATGGGAGATATTATTATGATTACCCAAATAATGAACACTTTACAAAAGAGCACTTTTTGGAACATTTTCCTGTCAACTTTCAGTGACAAATTTTATATAAAATCTTTATTTGGGGCCAGAGTGGTAGCACAAGTGGCAGGGCATTTGCCTTGCATACGCTAACCTAGGACAGACTGCAGTTTGATCCCCCAGCGCCCCATATGGTCCCCTAAACCAGGAGTGATTTCTGAGCACATAGCAAGAGTATGAATGTTACCAGGTGTGACCCAAAAAGCAATATATATTGTATACATGCATTCATGGTTCTTCATATATATGTATATATGGGGTACTTACCTTACATATGTTAGACCCATATTTCATCTCAGGTATCTCATAAGATCTCCTGAGCACCACAAGGAATGATACCTGAGGACAAAACCAGGAGTAGTTTTTGAGCATTTCTGGTCCCAAGATAAAGACAATTGCTATGGGATATGATTGCATACAAGACTCAAAATAAATATATCTTCATATATATGTATATATATGTACATATATATATGAAGAACCATGATTACAAGCATGATTGTAGTTGGGTTTCAATCATAAACAGAGCATTCCCCTTCACCAGTGCAACATTACCACCACCAATGCCCCCTTATCTTCTTCCCCATCCCTGCCTGTATTAGAGACTAGCATTCTACTTCTCTCACACATCAAGATTGTCATATAGTTGTTAGTGTAGTTATTTTCCTAACTGTACTTACCACTCTTTGTGGTGAGCTTTATGCCATGAGCTGGACCTTCCAGACCTCCTCTCTTTTGTCTCTGGGGATTATTGTAAAAATGTCTTTTATTTTTCTTAAAGCCCATAGATGAGTGAGACTATTCTGTGTCTATCTCTCTCCTCTGACTTACTTCACTCAGCATAATAGATTCTATGTCCATCTATAAATAGGAAAATTTCATGACTTCATCTCTTCTGACAGCTGTATAATATTCCATTGTGTAAATATATCACAATATTTTAGCCATTCATCTGTTGGAGGGCATCTTGGTTGTTTCCAGAGTCTGGGGTCCCATTTTTGATGGTTTTCTTCTTAAAAAGGGGGGGGGGGGCGGAGAGATAGCACAGCGGCAATTGCCTTGCAAGCAGCCGATCCAGGACCAAAGGTCGTTGATTCTAATCCCAGTGTCCCATATGGTCCCCCATGCCTGTCAGGAGTATCCCCTGAGCACTGCCAGGTGTGGTCCAAAACCCAAAAATAAGTAATAAATAAATAAATAAATAAA